>JAOTQH010263616.1:0-11095 GCA_025631255.1 Cornus kousa | reverse complement strand
CCTGTATACCTTTTATTTTTCTGGGGGATAGAGTATGAGCAATGTGACAAGGACCATGAAGCATGCTGGCAATGGCTTCTTCACTGGGGCGGTCGACGAATCATAGGCCGGTCGCCCCACGCGCATCGATTCCATTGGCCTCTTTAGTGGATCCTGGGACCCTCTCTCTCTCTCACACTCCCAAAGCTATCTGCCATTTCATCATGAATCAAATGAATCAAGAATTCAATGAGTGCATCTTCTCACTACTACTTCAAAGTTCAAATTCAATGTCTCCTCCATGCAACAGCCTATAAGGAGTTCGATTTTCTAACTCACCAAACTCATTATATTCAGCAACCCTTTGAAAAAGTTCAAAAGTAAATTAAGCAATCAAATAACGCGACGTAATGCTGACATACATAGTAGCGCGGCATTTCTAGTAGTTTCTTCCATGTGTGTGTATGTGTGTGTATTAAGGTCCACTTTAGTACACGCATTTGGGTGTATACACGGTTTTAGTTATGTGGACTTCGTTATACACTCATGGCTGGGGTCCAAAAGTGGGAGATAACTTGAGTGTATTGTGATCACAAATGTCTTGTAGCAAAGCTTGCCACCACAATGAAAGTGAGAGAAGATAAACAGTTTATGAGGACATTAGAGTCCCACAAATACAGAATAACAGGACTCTCACTACCATCTTTACAAATTTTATATGTCCATCACTTTCACTCATGACGATGATAATATATATATATATATATACACACACACATATACAGAGCTTCCTATATTTTGATCCTATTCATGGTAATGGCGCCCTATCCTTTTTTATACAAACCTTATCCTCTTCAACAACACTATAAGCTTCTACATTCTTCTTTATTTGTGACAATTAGGTGTGTACCATTTTGGAACATGAAGGGGGAGACATTTTGTTTTGGAGGGTACTTATTGATCATTTCATTTCATTTATATATTGTTTTGACCAATAGCATTAAGACACATAACCCTATCTGATATTCTCGTTTGGCTTTTCATAGTCTTTGCAATGATCGATTAGATTTGCCAATAAGCCATCTGTTTCAATCATTTTTTAACACATCAGTACAAGTTTATGATCTTATTCGGAGGTCAGAATACCTTTCCAATAGGTATCATTACCCGAAAATAACAAAGCTTATTTACATATTGGTGTAATTCACAATTTGTGTTTGTTTAGTTTGGAATTTTTTTATTGTATATATATATATATATATATTTAAGACATATCAATACCAAAAGATTAAATTACTGAACGAATATAATTAGTTTCTGTATATATAGGTTCATATATTAAACTTCATAACATTTCCATCCTTGTCACATATTTAGGCCCATACCATAAGCCCAAAACGTAATACAGAGTTCTGTCCAAACTTGTTTGGCAGTGTCAGCCCATTTTGCCGAAATAGTGTAAATATTACATATGGCTATCTTCTTAAGTTGCTATCTTCAAGTATCAAAGTTGAGGATTTGCAGTTTGGGGACTTATCGGTCTATTCTTTCTTTCTATTTCAAAGTATGATATTTATCCATTATTAGATGATAAACTTATTTTATTTATAGATTATTGGATTATTTATAGATTATTGGATTATTGGATTATAGTTTAGGGGTCTTGGACTTGAGGGATTCCCCAGTTATACCTATTGGAGAATTATTATTAATGGAATTATTATATAATAGATTTTCTTTCAGCATATTATTTATTCTTTTTATTTCATTTTGTAGTATGTGCTATATTTAATTGTTTTGATATCCCCTTAATTTTTAGTGTGGATTTGATCAATCCATATCTTTGAAATCAGGGGGTATCACAATAAGCGAGAAACTGAAAAACCCTAGCTTGACATCATTTTTCCATTTTTCTCAAAAAAAAATAAATTTTTGGTATTTTTCTTTTTCAATGTATGGGGACACATGTAAAGGCGGATCCTGGAATTATCAATGGGGTGGGTTAATACTAGTAATATATTTTTAGGCTGGACAAAAATTGGCTATAGCAATAGAATTTTTTGGGTGGGCTCGCTTGGACACATGTTGTGTATTCTCGAGACTTGTTCGAAGCATTTCTTTGGGCTTAAAACCATTAGAAATTCATTTCGAGTCATTTATGCATTTTTGGGTTTTGATGCTCAGGGGGTCCCGTGTGGGCCCAATGCCGAGGTTTCGTGCTTAGGAAATTTCCCAGCTTTATTTCATTTCCTTAATTCATTAATTGGTGTATATATGTGTGTAGATATTTCTATAGCATGGATGTAGATTATGTTACATTTGGAGGGCAATTGTGGGAAGTTGGTACACATGGGGAACCCTTATTTGACCAATGTTGTATAGAATGTGTTAGAACTTGATTTTGTGCCACAATCTCTCCTTCTCCACCAAGTTTCTCTCTCTCTATTCTCCTCCTTCATTTCTTCACTTTTCATCAAACCCATTTCTTGAAGCATAGATTTCACTATGTTAGAGTGGGATTTGGAGAGAATGATAGTTAGCAAAGTTGTGGTAGTAAATACTACTATTGTCGTTGGTTGGGAGGATTCATCGCCGATAACGACATCCTATCTTCTTCGACGATGAAAGGCAAATGAGAGTGTAAAGAGAGAAAGTTGGAGGAGATAGAAGATGGATGGCTGATGTGTAAAGGTTGATGCTTACATGTAATCTCTCTGGACACATTTTTTTTTTTTTTTTGGATGGTAAAACAAACATACACACTTTTTTTTCAACGTCGGGGCTCGAACCCCTCCCCTTTCTTTGAAGATAAGGAAGTTATACCATTGGGCCATAGGCCCTTTAGTCTCTCTGGACACATTTTCTTAAAGACCATAGATGAGGTGGTGGTCCCTGGACTACCTAATAATTCTCACATTTTCCCCCTTCCCAATTTCAACCCTCAGAGAGCATTCGCACCAGCCTCTCTAATTTTTATCTCTTCAAAAATGTCACTTCAGTTTTTCCAAGAGTCATGTCAGCAGCTTTCGCTCTCCAAAAACAGACATTCCATCAGGCTCTTCGGATTTTCTCTCTAAAATAAAAAATAAAAAATAAACATTTTCCTAACGGCTATATTTCTAACAGCTATATTCCTAGCGATTATATTTGTAACGGCTATATTTCGTGTATTAGAATTTTTATTATGTAATGATTTTTTAATATTAAAAATGATGAAATTGTTTCTTAATGGCAATATTTTTCAATCAAACAATATTTTTGTAAATTATTTAAAAAGTTATGTTTGATATTATAACTTTAAACAATACATTATCTATTAAGGATTAGAAAAAATAAAATAAATAAATAAATAAACAAAATAACTAAAAATAACTTAAACAACACAATATCTTGAATTGGAATAAGAAAATAAATAAACTAAGGATTACAAGATCTTATGGAAACTTTGAGGCAGACCGTGAATGCAAAGATTCTAATATCTCATTTTGTCGTGCAATAATCCAAGTTTTCCCCGCTTCTGTTGGTGCCGAATTTGAATTTGTTAACATGATGTCCTTCTCTTTAGCTCTTTATTTCTCTTGAATCTCTAGCTGCCTCATTTTCTCTTTCTTCACTTTTATTACCTCTCGTGCCACTTAGGTAGCCTTCATTGTCTCTTGACGACTCTCATAACGGCATTTGAGATCATTAAAATTGGTAACGAATGAATTTTGCAATTCAAAAGTTGAATTATTTTTTGCGCTTTTCTTCTTGCTAGTCGTTGTAGTTGTTGATATTCTTCCACATCGGGCGAATCATTTTCCCCCATGTATGGTGATTCTACAGTTAAAACTTCATCTATCGTGGCTACATGACTTGACGGAGTAGATGGTAATGAGTGTGCAACAGACTCATTAACATCAAAGTCAAATCCACTCCTCTTCTTCAGTTATTTTTTCTTTTTTCCTTTTTCTACTTGTTCGGCACAATGTGAATGACATTTATTGTTATACTTCAAGATTTGCCAACAACTTTCTAACTTAAATTCACCACATATTTGTCTACGAAACAGGTCTTTAGCTTTATCATCTACATGAAAAAATTAACAAAAAATTAAAAGCCGACTGTTTAAAATATTTACGAGTTATATTTAAACAATAAATAACTCGCCATATCATCAGCGCCGAATCCGCTAGGATGATTCATTTCGATGTTAGTCATGCACCTGAAAAATTTGCTAATTTTTTGTTGGATGGTGGACCAACGATTCATCAAAGCTCTTGGATTTCGGGAAGTTGGAAGTTGTACATAACGTTCCAGGATTCACTCCCATAACTTCTTCTTACTTTGGTCAGCCACTGTAATCGCATCAGAGGTAATAGACATCCACGCCCAACATAAAGCCTCATTTTAGGGCATGGACCAATTTGGATTTCCACTCGATTATTATGTCAAAGGTTATGAGTTACTTGACTGTGGAACACTAGTATCACAATATTGATAAGAAGGTTGGGCTGGTTGATGAGAAGGAAATTGAGATTCTTCTCCATAATAATTAGAATGTAGTGCCGACTGTGAAGGCAAATCGATATTGTTTTCAGGAAATAGCAAAAACTCATCGTTTGATGAGTTAAATTGGGTGTTATAATAATATGGATGTTGAGGATCCATGGAATCGAAATGATTTGAAAATAATAACTAAGATCGAGAAAATAAAAGAAGAAATAACTTGAATGGTAGATAATAGAGATGGGTTAGATGTGATGAATGATGGTAGGAGTTGGGGTATTTATAGAAGAAAAATGATTTTAAAATTTTTAATTTAATTAAATTTTTTTTTTTTTGAATTTTTTTTTGAAAAATTGATTTTTTAAACTTTTTTTTTTAAAAAAATTTATAGCCTTTAAGGTACTGTTTGTGTCAGCCAAACAGTGCCTTAAAGCCAAATGCACAGTTTATCGTAGAAATTTAAAATTTAAAGCAAAAAAAGTTTTTAAAAATCAATTTTTAAGGGGGAAAAAAAGGTTTTTAAATTTATTTTTGACCCAAATCAATTTTTATTTGGATAGATAGTGCCTAAAAAAATATATTTTTTATTTAATGAATTTTATTTTAAAAAAAAAGAGCTTAAAATCACCCATTTTTGGGTTTTTTTTCCCAAAAATACCTGCCGCCACTGTTGCCGCCAGATGTCAAAGGCCAAAACAAGGCTCCTCCAAAACGACGTGGTTTTATCAGACAAAAAATTAAATAGTGATCGGGCTCGAGCTCGCGGTATTCCGCGAGCCAACCTGCAAGGCCATATGGGCCTGCCCAATTTCCACACGGATTTGAAACTTATAAATAAATCACATCATATATTGTTTTAGATATATAAGTGAAGAGAGAAGAAAGAGTGAAAAATATATATTCCATATTTTGTGTTTTCTTTCAATGAATTAATTGTTTGTTTTATCTCTGTGGGTTATATTAATCACCATAAGTGATTAGTGTGAGTGATTAATTGGTTTGTTTATTTTTTTTTTATTTTGTGAAAAAAAAGAAGTCCTTGATAAAGATGCAATAGCGGGAGTTAATCATATCTCCAATAATTTAAAAGTTGTTGCTTGTTTAAGTAGGAAAAAGATGAAAAACAGCACACCATTTTTTTTTCCCCTTAATTAGTGCTCATACACTCATATGTCTCCACAAAAACTTAAACTCCAACATTTCTTTAAAAAATAGGATCAAATAATAATTAAAAGTATCATAGGAATCTCAGTTCTCAATAGAATAGCATGGGTGGAATGAACGATGGCGATCATTTAAGAATATTGATATTTACACTATAATTTATTTGTCTAATCAAATGAGTTTTTATTCATTTAATATTATGAATAAACTTAAATATGAATCGCATTCATTAAATTAAAAAAATAAAAATCTTTAGAACTACATTTCAGTGTAATAAATATTTTTCAACATTAAAATGTGTCAATGATTATAGTTATCTATTATATAGTACAACACAGTATTAATTACAACACTGAATTTGAGCTAGCATAGTAATTATACTCCTCCAGTCCTTCCATCTCGTATTAGTTGCTCCAGTCCTTCCATCTCGTATTAGTTGCCAATGTAGGCCCCCCAAACAATGCATCATGGTTGTCTAAATCTTGTTCCGTTGTGATTTTACGAAATCACAGTGGAATCACACCACATGGTGCGCATCATCCCCAATCCACATCACATACAGAGTCTACTCTCCTTATCCTCCACATTTTTTAAAATCCAGAACCGAGAGTGAAATGTGGCAGCCCTTCAGGACTTCTAGGAAAAGTTAGAAAACGTGGACCAATCATCGTTTAGGTATTTCAAGACAACATGAAAATCCTTGAACAGTTGTCGTTTCGTTGTCTTTTGTGGGACCCACTGCCGTGGGCCGCCAACCCCAACTATTTTCATAGTAAAACCCATTTTCTTCTCCAAATAAAGTGGTACCAGACAGTTCCCACGTACCCAAAATCTACATTAGTCACCATCACTAATCACAAGATTCACAATTATTCATCCAAATTCCTAACGCACCAATCACCATTTAAACTGTTAAAAATTCGATCCGATTCATTATTTACGGATTAAATTTGATTTAATTGGTAAGATAACGAATCGGTGACAGATTAAAAATTTTCTAATCCGTTGAGAGTGAATCAAATTAGGATTGATGTCTAATCCGATCCTGTCCATTCTGTGACCACCCGTAACATTAACACAAATGCATAGGTTGTACATTGAATTACGGAATAAACCAACATGCATTCTATTATGACAAAGTGACAATGCTATATATAATTATATATTGTAGGATTGAAAAAGAAAATTAGAGAAACATGGACAATTAAAATGAGATTAAATAATTGAATTGATGCACTCACAAATTGTGTTTGTGGAATTTGTTTTTACCATTTTACATAGCTAGAAAAATCATGCATTAAATATATCATACACAGATCAGCCTTCCTTAACAACTTTGTACAAGGCACCAAGAACATAACTTAATCTAATTTCAATGAACTAAGTTGGTTGCCAAGGCACTATTTGAAAGACTTGGATAAGAGACAAGTATTTAAAAATTATTTCAGATTCGAGCACATTGAAGTAGAAGATAAAAGATAAAAGAGTGGAATATAATAGAATGCTAAAAATATAATAAAATAAGAAATGAGAAGAGAACAATACTAAACAAACACATAGCATAAAAGGGTAGCAAATCAATCTTCTTCCTCTTTTTCTTTTTGTTGTTATTATATAGAATTGTTTTTGTTATAAGTTATAGCATATAAAAAAGTGTAGAATAAAAAATTTTACATATGAAAAGGAGTATGTCCCTCTACAATCATTGCCTCCACAAAAGTAATACACGGATTTAGACAAATAGAAAGGTAGAGGGTAGTGGAAGAGTGATATGGATTGGGAGCAAAGCATGACAAGAACATGAATTCATACATATATATATATAGAGAGAGAGAGAGAGAGAGAGAGAGAGAGGTTAGATAATACCATGCTTTTTGCAGGGACGGAGAGGATGAAGACATAGGTTTTTTTTTCTAGGAGTAGGATGATTTGTCAGCCAACTTTATACCTTTTATTTTTCTGGGGGGATAGAATAAGAGCAATGTGACAAGGACCATGAAGCATGCTGGCAATGGCTTCTTCACTGGGGCGGTTGCCGAATCATAGGCCGGTCATCCCACGCGCAACGATTCCAGTGGCCTCTTTAGTGGATCCCGGGACCCTCTCTCTCTCACTCCCAGAGCTAGGAAAGCTATCTGTTATTCCATAATAAATCAAATGAATCAACACTTCAATGAGTGCATCTTCTCACTACTACTTCAAAGTTCAAATTCAATGTCTCCTCCATGCAACAACCTATGAGGAGTTCATATTTCTGACACACCAAACTCATTATATTCAGCAACCCTTTTGTCAATCCAATTGAAAAGTTCAGAAGTAACACTTTCCATCATGCTATGTTACTCCTACTTCACAAAATATAACTTAAGCTATCAAATAATGCAACGTAATGCTGACATACATAGCAACTCGGCATTTCTAGTAGTTTCTTCCATGTGTGTGTATGTGTGTAAAGTGAATTTAGGTATTAAGGTCCACATTAGAACACGCATTTGGGTATATACACGGTTTTAGTTATGTGGACTTTGTTACACTCATGTCTGGGGTCCAAAAGTGGGAGATAACTGGAGTATATTGTGATCACAAATGTCTTGTACCAAAGCTTGCCACCACAATGAAAGTGAGAGAAGATAAACAGTTTATGACGACATTAGAGTCCCACAAAGACATAATAACAGGACTCTCACTACCATCTTTGCAAATTTTATATGTCCATCACTTTCACACATGATGATGATAATATCATAATATACACACATACATATACAGAGCTTTCTATATTTTGATCCTATTCACGGTAATGCCCTATCCTTTTTTATACAAACCTTATCCTCTGCAACAACACTATAGGCTTCTACATTGTTCTTTAGTTGTGCCAATTAGGTGTGTACCATTTTGTTTTGGAGGGTACTCATTGATTATTTCCTTTCATTTATATGTTTTGATCAGTAGCATTAAGACACATAACCCTATCTTAATTATACTCTCATTTTGGCTTTCCATAGTCTTTGTAATGATCAATTAGATTTGCCAATAAGCTATCTGTTTCAATCATTTTATAACACATCGATCAGTACATGTCTATGATAGTTCTTTTTGAGTTTGTTAGGATTAAATCTAGGTTTGATCTTTTTGGGTGGTCAGAATACCCTTTCAAATACATATCATTACCCGAAAATAACAACTCTTATTTACATATTTGGTGTTATTCACAATTTATGTTTGTTTAAGATATATGCTTAGTTTGGTAATATATATATATATATATATATACAACTATTTCCTGTATATATAGGTTCATATATTAATCTTCTTAACATTTTTATCTTTGTCACGTATTTAAGTAAGTTGATGCAAGGTCAAGTTAGTATTAGGAAACTAAATGTCACCAAATGCATCATTCAACACTATTTCATTTTTTCCCATTAAATACAAAAACCAGCCCAAAGACATCATTCAACACTATGTCAAGCACATATACATATAGTTAATATAGTTAATTTACTAATTTTTACCTGGAGTTTTCTTATCATTAGAAAAGCACCACAAGTGAAGCACTGGCAAGACTATCATCATTCATCAGTAGCAAAGAAGACTAGATTGGTAATCCTAAAGGCTAAAGCTCTAAACAAGCATAGACAATTGAATTGCATATTTCAGTATGATAGTTTTATGAGATCTAAATTATATAATTGACTCCAACTACTGGATATCGGGTCCATGACTCTATAAAAACCCTAAATTGTTGATCAAGTAGATTTGATTTTATTCATAAGTAACGATATATACTTCGAGTTAGACACTTCTCGCAATTGTCAATTATGGTAGGAGAGCTAATGTCTGATAATTCGGAGGTTATCAAATCTCTGTCATCAATCAAAAAAAAAAATTCTAAGAGGAGGACATACACATAAAGTAAATAAAGTTAATTTACTAATTTTTGGAACCAATACCTGCAGTTTTCTTATCACTAGAAAAGCACCACGTGTGAAGCACAGGCAAGACTATCATCAGTAGCAAAAGAAGAGTGAATTGGTAATCCTAAAGGCTCAGCTCTAAACAAGCTAGCATAGGAAACGGAATTGCATAATTCAGTATGTTATCTTTTTGAGATCTAAAATAACAAATTGGCTCCAACTACTCGATATCGGGTCCATGATTCTCTATCAAAACCCTATATTATTGATTGATTGGATTGGATTTGAATCATAAGTAAAAATATATGCCTCAAGTTAGACACTTCTTGCAATTGTCAATTATGGTAGGAGAGCTAATGTCTGATAATTTTAAGTTCATCAAATTTTCAACAACGATCAATTAAACATACGATGGGAAAAGATAAAAAAGCTACAAATGAACAGAGCTTTTCATAGTACCGGGGCTCGGCTTGTGATTCTACTTGTGTTTTTTTAATTAAGAAAACGAGTCAATCTCAAAATCGACTACTAATCTTAGTTTTAAATGGGCCAATATTTAGTATTTACTTGTGTAGACTGTGAACAAGTGCCTAATAGGTTTTTTGTAATATTGAAATATTGCATACGAAAAAGAAAGTAATAAAAGATAATAAAATTTTAAAATAAATAAATTTTGAGTTAACTAATGAACACACCAAAGCAGAGCTTAAATTTAATTTTCTAAACTTGTCATAAATCTAAGCTACATCTGAGCCCAAGCCATGTAGGAGGAGAGATCAAATAGTCTCAACTCATTCGCAATCCTACAATCAAGCACTCAGTTTGGGTAGTAGCCTAAGTAGGCACATAATCTGCATCATTGTGGTATGCCTCGATCATCAATGATCAACCCTAGCTTATATTTAAGTGTTTTGGGCTTTAACCCTTACATTCTACTTCTAGACTTGAGCGCATTTTAATTTCAGTGTCTTGTCCATGCTCCTTACTGGGCCAAATTTCAGTTCAAGATTATGTTAAAGGAAGCCTTAACATTGCAACTTTCTACCTAAATTGATCAAAGATTGTACCAAGTAGAACTTTTCCATATGGAGGTTTTGTTGCAAATCGATTTCATAATAGGGAAAGTATAGGTTATTGAACTCCAATCGGACCAATCCATAACAATCTAACAACAAGGTGAGCAGACAATCTGATGACTGCAATTTCATGCTTATTATGATTAGTAGCATCTCTTTCTGTCATTTGTTGGCCTATCATCAAATTAAAGTACGGGCTCATACTAGCGATGGATGATACTAAAAACTTGGATGAGATGAATCAAAATTATAAAACAAGTTACACGCAGAGCCGAACAATATTTATGAGTAGTTTGCATATCAAACAATACTGACCTCAGACTAAACTAAAAACAATTCCATCTTCAAAAGTAAAAATATTGAAGATGGAATTGTAGAACGGGGATGGAAAGCAAGCAGAGTCAGGTTTACACCAAGAGGTGAAGAGAGATTCCTCTAAGGACTTACACAGTTGAAGCCACTCCATGGTCA
>JAOTQH010263605.1:0-11096 GCA_025631255.1 Cornus kousa | reverse complement strand
GTCAGACTCCAAAAAATAACAGGGAGCAACCTAACCATTGGGCTAGGCGTTCGCCATCCTAAACTTACTTGATGCGCGCAATTTAAGGACAATTGCAAGTATTTAAAAGATTAAAAAAGTAAAAATAAAAATAAATTGAAGCAATTATGATGGTCTTTTGTGAGGAAAGAAGATTTTTTATAAGGTATAAAATTGAAAAAGTTGACTTAAAATTTCCCTTCTTAACACCATCGATGATGATGGTCTTTTATTTAGGTTTGGTCCTTTATTTTGATTGGGAATTAGTTTTTAAACTAAAATTACTCTTAGCAACCCTAAAGTTAATAGAAGATGAATAGTTATCAAATTTAAAACTTCACAAGGAAGGAGAGAGAAGGATGACCCCATAGTGTTTCAAGGGACAAACTCGCTTTCTTAAAATAATTTTACAGTATTTAATAAATATTTTTAGTATTTTTTTACCAAACTATCCTCAATTGGTCACTTGTTAGTATTGAATATTTCAATTTGATTATTTTCTTGAATTTAGAGTCACTTTAGGGTGTGTTCGGCTATACATGGAATTGGAATTGCTGAAATTTTAAAAAAAATTGATTCAATTCTCTTTAATTAGTATTTATATATATATATATATATATATATATATATTCAAATTTCAATTTCAATATTCCAATTCCATCAAAATCCAATTTTACCATTTTGATATATTAAAAACTTGCCTTCAGAATACGGAAATAATAGAAAATCTTTTAATTAAATAGTTGATGAATAATTACAAACACAAGTGCATAAACTGTTACCCAAAAAAAAACAAAAAAACACAACTGCCAAAATGACTATTCATACAGGATAAAAAAGTAGTAATGTACATTCCTTTTTTCCTAATTATACCTTTTAGTTTCCATTTAAATCTACATTTCACTTATTTAATATACAATTGAATTATGATTATTATTATTTTTTTATTTTTTTTATTTTTGGTGGTGAGGAAAAACCTTTTCAACCAGATGCCCTTTGAACACGTGGCTACAACGTGTATCTCAAATATCTGGAATCAAAATAAAAGTGACTATTATAAATTCTTATTTTTGTTACATTTATTTTGTATGTCCTTCCTTCGTTGTGGTGTAAGGTTGTTGCTAAAATAATAAATACGAAAAGTTGTGCAGATGAGTGTGATTTTAGAATCTATGCCATTAAATATTAGTAAATTGCTTTTACAAATAAAATTAATTAAGCCAGTGTACTTGAAACAATAATAATAATATAACAGCCTAAAACTAAAATCTCAACTTTAAAACCATACCTGATTATGTTGTACATCTCTGAGTGACATTGTAGCTGCTGTCTAAAGACAAAATGGAAATAAAGTAGTCCTCTATTTTAAAAATTGCAGTTAATAGTTGTTAGAGAATAATGTTAGACCACAATTATTTTCCCCATAATTTCTTTTTTGTTGGGGCTAATTTCATAAAACCCCGACCATTTTTAAATTTTGATTATAAACTCCTAACCTATTTTAAAAAATCCCTTACACTTTAAAAATTGATCAAATTGCCCCAGTATTCGTGTCTGACCTTTTAACAGGGCTGTAAAATGACAGATTTGACCTTACTTTTTAATGTTAAATTAAAAATTAAAAATTATTATTTTTAAATTACAAAAATACTCTTTTCTTACTATTCATCTTCTTTATTTTTATTGTCGCGGGCAGGAAAAAGGTCAGCCGGTCACTACCGGAGTCTTTACTCCGGTGTTGAGTCACCGGTCTGAACAGAAAATTGGTTGCAGCACAAGAAAGCGACCTGGAACCTGCATGAATTGACCCAAATCATACCAATCACAAACAAAATTCACAAATCACACAAATCACAAACAAAATTCAAAATAAATAATCGTAGGTTTGCGAAATCTCCAATTGCAAGAAGAAACACAGTAATTGTGATATCAAACCTAAACCCGAGGGATATCAAACAATTAAGTAATAAACAAGCATTGAATACAAAAAGATAAATAACTAAGAATAAATAAAAGAGCAGAAAGAGAATCTAAATAATAAATCCTTAAGTTAAATAATAAATAATCCTCCAAATGAATAATATTCAAAATCTCCGATATCATTACAACTCGGGAATCCATCTAGTGGACCCCTAATAATATCCAAACTGGAAATAAAACTGAAAAAAAGATAACATAGATAGAACCCTACATCAGGTCGGTAGAGTGATGATGACTGTCTCTGCTCGGCACGATCAAGCTCTAAGACTGGAACTATCGAATACCTGAAAAATAATAGTGAGTTAGGCCCACGAACAAGTTCTACTCTACTACAATTCAAGCAGAGACTGATACACATATACGCCCTATTCAACTCAACAATAACTAAGTAGTCCATATATATACATTCACACTAAAGGAACCTCACTAGACTATAGGGTTGTCTTAACCTGAATAATAGGCAACATGCAAAACACACATATAGTGGGCATGAATACTTAGACCTACCAGGGTACACAACTATATTATATCTAGCTACATATCCCTGGCAATATACGCACCATAACCATGATCTTGAGACTCAAGCTCATATCATGGCAACATAATCATATATATATATAATCCGTATAAGCAAATGTCATCCATCTGATATAGTGACCTGACATGAATAAGGAGGACTTAACTTCTTTGGTTAATCCATTCCCTTATAAATAAATAGGTAGGACTTAACTTCTTTGGTTAATCCATCCCTATAATGCCACCGTCCCATACTGATGCATTAAACCATCTAGTCCAATAAATCATACAATAGAATAATAATACATCAATTAATCCAGAGATAATATGATACACATCATACAGATAAATATTGCATTTATTTAAGCAATAAAACAGTTTAAATAGCATATAGCTAACTTACCTTCCAAGTAATTAACCTACATCTCAGATAAACAATATAAAGTTTCATAAACATTATTTAAAACCGTTTAAACATTAATTTTAATTATTAAAGCAATTAAATTAATCCTTTCATCCAATCTAAACAACATATAGGTTATTTAATTTCCAAACTACCCACCTCCTTAGCATATAAAGGTATATTATGAATTCTGGGATCTTCCCAAGTCCATTAAACTTATCTGTAAGGATTAAATCCAGTTTAAAACAATTCTGGTCATTAAAACTCAAAAACCCAAATCGCAACCCAACCGAGTCAGCTCAGTTACAACCGAGTCGGCATGATTGTCAATTGAGTCGACTTGGTTACCAACCGAGTCGTCTCTGTTTGTCCAAAGGGCCAACCCAATCAACTCAGTTCCAACTGAGTCGACTGGGTTAGCAACCGAGTCGGCTCGGTTCGCCTGAACTTCGTTTCCTTCGTTGGTTCAGCTTCTATAAACCCTAAAAACTCTATAGTTAAGGGTCCTAAGCCCTAATCTAAGTCCCATTCATCCATACCAAATTATTTTAAGTGTTTTAGCATGCAAAGATTCAATTTAAACAACAGTTCATGCATTAAAAATCTAAGAACAAAGAAATCAAGAATGTGAAACTAAAATCATACAATCCTCTATTTTAGTTCAATTAAGCATGCATAACTATTCAATTTAATTGTTTAAGTCTCCTGGAGTATCCTAGGCATGTATAAAAACACAGATCAAAAGGAGAGAGTAAGAGAAGAACTTGCCTTCAAAGTTTCAGAATGAAAACCTTAAATCTCCTTCTTCTCTGATTTTCCAGCAACCCTTGGTGACCTTCAAACCTCTATGCTACACACCCTAGCCTACGCACAGCCTCTTCTTCCTCCTCATAAGGTTCAGCCTTGAATCCCTTGGCCAAACTCCTTCCTCTATCTCGATTCTCTCTTTCTTCCCTCTCTATATGTAATATATATTACGTATATAATCCAGCCCCCTTCTATAGACCCTAATAACATATATATAAGTTTTACAAAATTTAACCTAATCCTATACGTATTTCAAGTCCACTACCTTAAGGGAAAAGAAAAATAGAAAAGGAAAATAAAAATGTACTAAGATAATAATAATACTACTAAAAAGAACCAACGTAAATATACCTATATAAATATAATATATATATATATATATTTGACTAAAGTTATTAATAATATTAATTATTAATGATAATTAATAAATATAATAATCCAATATACATATATACCTATATATATATGTATCACTATCTATGGGTAATTATTTGTACCCGTTAAAACTTATATCCAAGTAGTCCATGTGACCCATAGGTTTGGTCCATGACTACTAACCATAATCCTTAAAATAAAATAAAAATATAAATAAAACAAATAAGATAAAATTTAAACCATAATATTTTTAACAATTAATTACAAGGAAATACCTAACATTTAAGCAAACAAAAACACATCATCAAGCATACAATTTAACTAGACAAGTATTTCAAATAAACACATAATCAATTAATTCAAATAAATAATTAAACAAATAACCAATAAATCAAATAAATAATTTAAAAATATTATTAAAACAATTAACAAAATACTGAGACTATCCTTTTAAAATTAGGGGTATTACAATAATACTTCAGTGTCGATCACGAGCGCTCTCCACCAATCCTTTCGATCGCCGTCGATGGCGTCGAACTCCATCTCTTGTGCCCAGATCGAGGAAGAGCTGACACAAGTGTTTAAGAAATTCAATATGAACGGCGACGACAAGATCTTGTTGTTGGAGCTCGGCGTAATAATGGGCAGCTTGGGCAACGACACCACCATGGAGGAGCTGGACATGATGATCCGGAAGGTGGACGTTGACGGCAATGGGTTCATCTACCTGAACTAGTTCCTCGAGCTGAACATGAAGGACATCGACTCCGACAAGGTGCTGGAGAATCTGAATGAAGTGTTCTCAGTGTTCGACATGGACAAAAATGGGTTGATCTCGGCGGAGAAGTTGCAGAACGTGATGAAGAACATCGGCGATGTTAATAAAACCCTATCGCTCGCTGATGGTGTGGTCTTTGTCAAACACCACACCCTCCACTACAATTCCCTTGAACAATCACCAATTGTCAAAGCCAATTTTGTTTGAAAACCCTAGACAAGTACTTTGACTAAAAACCCTAACTCAGTTTGGATTCAGTCACCAATCTCATTAGAAACAAACCCAAATACACAGGTAAGAGTTTTAGAGAGAGAATTGAAGAATAAGACTTAAGGGGTATTTTTGTAATTTTAAAAATAATTTTTAATTTTTTAATTTAACATTAAATAATAAGGTCAAAATTTTCATTTTACATCCTGGTTAACGGGTCAGATACGAATACTAGGACATTTGATAATTTTTAAAGTGTTTTGGGTTTATGATCAAATTTAAAGAAGTGGGTTTTATGGAATTAGCCATTTTTGTTATAGTGTGGAAGAGATTTTTTTCTTGTTGGATTATGTATTATGAAAAAGTTGAACTCTTATATATTTTCCTTTTTATTTTTTATTATTTTTTTAACGAACTTTTCTTAAATAGAAGCTAAACACCCTTAGGCTTCGTCTGGATTGGGGGATTTGGAGAGATAGGTGAGGGAAATGAAAAGAAAGGATAAGGTTGACTGTGTTTGGATAGGTTAAAATGAGATAAAGGAAATTCTAGGGAATGATAGGGAGGGGTGGCTCCTTATCCCTCCAAATATGAGAAGATAACAAGGGAAATGATAGTGTTTAAGTAATATTTTCATAATTTCAAAATTGTCCTCAACATTTAAAAGAATATGATAGTAATTTGATTCTTATCATTTCTTTTATTTTCCCCCCTAAATCTTAATCAAAAAAGAATACTATTATTTCTTTTCTTTCCAATCTATCTAAACATAAATAAAGCTTATTATTATCATTTTCTTTCTTTTCTTTTCTCTCATAAATAATAGTATCATTTCATTTCTTTTCTCTCTTGCGTATCCAAATGAAGTCAAGAGAAACGGACTTATTTTTTCCCCTTTACCCTCAAGTCCATAGTCGTTCATGTAACTAAGGATGACAATATTTGACACGACCCGAATACGATACGGAATAAGTGGGTTTTGGTTTGAGTTTGGCTTAATCATGTTTGTATCGTAACCATGTCGACTTGAATTAACACGATAATTAAACATGTCGTGTTCGTGTTTAACATGTTAACCCGTTTAAATAAATGTATCAGATAAACGTGTCGTATTCGTGTTAAAAATGATCCGTTTAGCTAAACATGTTAAATAAACATATCATGTTCGTATAAAAAAAGACTTAAACGTGTCATTCCGTGTCATATCAAATCTTGACCCATTTATTAAACGGGTTACACATATTGTGTTAAACAAGTTACCCATGTAATAATCGTATCATATTCGTGTTAGAGTTTGTTAACACGAATAATAATCATGTCGGTGCAAGTCTTACCCATATAACAAAAAACATATACCCTAATACGACACGAACAAGTGGTGTTTGGTTCAAATGTGTGCTACCAGTCTTATATTTATTTTACCCCTAGGTAATATGTGCACCAGTATGCATACACATTTTACAAAGTACAAATAATATTTTGTCATATCATCCCTTAAGTTGTGTGTGTGACTGTGTGTAACTAGTTGGGATATAGACAGGCAAGCTATCCTGACAGGGTTCCAGAATGGGCCAGAACTGGCCCCCTACTTTGTAGAGCTTTAATTCCTACAAATATTTGGCCCATTTGGGCCGGTCCTCAGTTTTGATCTTGTCGCTTATCCAATCTATTGCCAGGTAGCTCTGGGCCCAGTACTTTTATATTGCTTTGAGCACTTCACTTTATAGGCTCATCATGCCCTAAGCAATTCTGTGCAGTTTCATATAATCTATGAAAATGAGGCTATATACAATAAATTTTTACATGGTTCGGGATTGCATAGTTTCGGTTATTCACAATTCCATACCAAAATAGACATGTCAACTCTATTTAAATTTTTACTTATATGTCATGTTGTGAAAATGGTTGGGACCTTGTTGTCACGGAGCATGTAATTTTTATTTTTTTTTATGCATTGCACCTTGTACCAGTGATAAGACACTAAAACAGAAAAGTTTGTTACAAATTGGCTTAATATGAGTAAATATTTGTTCCACCTCCAAAAACAGCTCAAAAGTGTCTTAATTTTAAAGAGCAAAGTTGTCCCCGGATTTTGGAACTACAAAAAAGAAACTTTTTCAACTGGTCATAAAAAATTTATTTTTAAAAGCAGTTTTTGATCCTTGAATATATTTTTTTTCTACAATGTTGAAAAAGTATGGTTCACCATAACTGATAAATGTTTTTCAAGAGATTGATTTGTCTACAAAAAAGAGAAACTACCGTACCACCGGTCGTATCAACCTCTTGCTTTCTAAAAGGGATCAAAGGTTCAAGTTTCAGTAGAGATATGTGTGTGTGAATACCAACTATGAAAAAAAATAAAAATAAAAAAAATAAATAAATAAAAATAAAAACCATAATGATTTTTTCTTTTTTAATTAAAGTTCTTTTAATCTTTTAATTTAGACTTTAAATTTTTTTCGAGAAAACACCATAATGGTTCTTTGTTTCTGTTTTTTTAATTAAAGTTCTTTTAGCCTTTTAATTTGGCTTTAAAACATGCATTGATTACAGAATGTCATAATATAGAAAATAGAAAATTTGAATAGCTTGCAAAAATGGAATCACTTGTATCGGAGAGTTGCAATGAACCGAATTGAGCTGATCTTTTAGTCTATTATTGTAGCTCGGCTCGTTCATATGTGGATTCAACTGACCCTGATGAGCTCAAAAGGCCAAGCACAGTGTAACAGCCCGGGCACAACATTTCCTACCGACGCTTAGCATGCTATGTTCTTGAACAATCTTTGATACCACTTATAACCAGACAGATGCTTATCATTCGAACAGAACCATACATTGTAATAAGACATGTAGATTTAGGAAGAGAGACCACAATAATAAAATAATGTTTACCAACGTCAATGCTTATGTAGAAATAATATGTGAAATTACAAAGTCATCTGACAACAACAAATATTTGAATCAACAACCACACTCTTGACAACACTGACATACCACATATATCAGGGCAAAAACACACAAGCACCTCGTTAAGAAGAATCTTCAAGCTACAGCATACATCACAATATTATTTTCCTCATAGGTATTTTTATCTACATCAACTTTGTATGCGTTGCGACGCAACGCTCAATGTGCTAAACTTCAGTCCATGCAGATTAGAAGCCGTGGGCTTGCGATGCTGCACCTTGTAAAGTTTTGACGGCATTAACATAGCTTACAAAGCCCATAAACCAAAACTCGTGATTGTCAACGGAGATAATCTGGATATACTTCTCGGCAGAGTTCACTTTGCTTGTCGAAGGATTAACTGCTTTCAGCTGATGCAATGGTATGACCACCTATTTGTACATTGAAACTTATAAGAGATTGATGAAGATGATGAGTAGTAGATGTACATCTAGATGTGAAAAGGAGGCGCCAGTGCAAACGACTAAAATAAATTAAACAAAATTCTTCTTCCAGTTAATTAGAAGGGATCAGATTGAGCCAGTGGAAGGCGTAGGCACGCCAAAATTAGAAAGCAAGGATCTTACCAGAAAATATATAAGCTGCAAAATGGTATTTAACTAAATGTGGCAATAAATATGATGATGATATCATCGATGTGATAACAGCAATGGTAAAACTATGGTCACATACTCGTAAGGTATAAATGTGTAAAATGTTTTACGAAACTAGTGCTACAAATATGATATTATGATAATGCACATTTAAGGCAATAAATTCATGCCCAAGGTCGGATCTGCATTTGTCAGTCAAGCTCGTGTTCAGCTCTATTCTGCTTATTTCGTATGCTATCAGTATATTGATATATCTCTATAGCTATACATATCTATGAGAGATATCTTTAAAATTGACTAGCCCTAGGTAATACTTAAAAGAGAGGACTCATCACAGCTTGGCTTTTCCAAATCTCATCATGCCTTTCGCTCCTTTAGAACCTTCTCTCAATTGAATCCAACAACTGAGGGTAGGGATTTGCCTCTACATTAAGAATTTTCAAGAGAAAATATTGGCTGATCTAAAAAGGTGCGCGATGAGACGAGAGAAATGAGATCTTATTTAGACTCATTTGTTTATTAATCTCTCTCGAATCTTTCCATATTGCAAACTGTTGTCCCTCTGTGTCTCACTTTTTCTCTATATTATCATATCCCGAATTCCAAAACTATTGTATCTCATTCTCCTTGACTCACTCTGTTGTCTTTCCATATACCAAGACAACCATACCCTGCAATCCCACTCCTCCAAATATACAATTTATTTACCTAATAAATTAGCTTAGTAGATGATTATCCAATCTACTTTGTGTTTGTCTAGCTGTAACAAAAACCACAAATTCACTGAGAATGATGTGATTACTTAGCAAGAGGGAAAAAAGATAAAAGAGAGAAGCATACACATGTCCACAAGTTTGTAGTAAAGACGAAGATGTCATTACTGATGGACATTGGACGGATAAAACTATAAAATCAAAAAGGAGCACAGTCAAGAAACATTAAGTGCAACTAATATATTTAGTACTACTATGGAGTAAGAGTACTAGCCTCTCCGCACGCGGAGATAAGGCTGCGTCAAACTGACCCTCCCCAAACCCCGCAATGGAGGGAGCCTCGTGCACTAGGTTTGCCCTTTTATGAGTAAGAGTAAAGATAATTATGTAGTTTCAGTTTAATAATATAAGTAGGAGCTGAACTGTCCAACCCTCCCTAGGATTAAGCTCTCTCTCTCTCTCTCTCGGTCTATATATATATATATACATACATATATTTGGTTGTGTTTACAAATAAACACTGAAAATGCATCTCTCTCTATACACACACACACACACACACACACATGTATTTGGTTGTGCGTACATACACACTGAAAATGCATCAGAGATTTCGATATCGCGAGAATTTTTCATCTCTATCTACGTAAGTCTTCTTCCTTTTTCCATTTTGTTGGATAGTTTGTTATGACAAACGCAGCGAACCCAAGAAAGCAATCAAGAAACACAACAAAAAATAAACAAGCCACACAAAGATTTAGTGTGGTTCGACACAAGTCATGTCTATGTCCACGGTGAAGATCGGGCGAAAAAATTCACTATGCGAAAATCTAGAGATTACAAGTTTCAGCCCCCCAAACCCTAGCTCTCGCTCACTCTCTTTTCTGCGATTTTTAGTCTCTCTCTATATCTCACTCCAAACCCTAAACGCCCTTATATACCCACATGCACTTAGGCCCACACAAAGCTCAATCAACAGGTCGTCGAGTCGCAACCCGACACCAAATTCGGGCCACAACATCACAGGAAACATAACGAATGGAGCCTCTAAAATTTTTAGAATTTAACCGAATAGCACCTATCAATTCCCCAACAACTAATTCACATGGATTATACAGCCATAAATACCAAGAGTTAAGGCGTGTATTAATATATATAGTGAGATCACCAACTCTTTACTCTAAACTTCAAAGGAGTAAGCAGTGACTAAAAGATGCATTGAATTGCCCGTCATAGAACACCTTTGTTTGTCTACTTCAATGCCTATTCTATTGAAGCTTGAGCAAACAGCCTTTTTGACATTTAAATCTATAAAGTTCAATCCATAATCATTGCATATTCAGAAATCACAGTTCTCTATGTTGAGGACCCTTTTGTAATTAGATCACTAGTACTATTCTTTGTCTTCTCATTTTTCCTCAACTTTCCTTCTCGAGTATATTCTAATGCCTCATATGGTCATACAATGTTCCAAATATTCTCTCCGAGTCAGAAATCAGGAAGTATCCCCATATATTTCTTCCATCTAATGAAAAGGATGAAAGATGTGGAGAGCTGGAAGCTCCAACTTACTTCCTGTGGTTGCAACTGAAGCCGTGGCTGCAAAACCCCACCCCACCCTAACATATGAACAATAATAAAAACAATAATAAATGAAATCTTTGAACGCATCCTTTATTGCTCTCATTCCCAAGAAGGGTGGTGCCTCTGATATTAAGGACTTTCGGCCA
>JAOTQH010263594.1:0-11097 GCA_025631255.1 Cornus kousa | reverse complement strand
GTATAAGAGACAGGCACTAAGCACTATTTTGTGTTTTAGTAAGAACATATTTGAAAATTCATTCTTATCAATACAATAAAAAAACTATTAAAACTCCACTTCTATAAAAAGTTAGATTTTTCATACAGCCCAAATATTATGGAACGGAGTAAGAATTAAAACACACAGTTATACCTCTTCTTTTTTTTCTTTTTCTTTTTCTTTTTCTTTTTTTTTTTCCCTTTGATTTTCTCAAATTTGGATCTTTATTTACAAATATTGTTTAGAAATTGGTTTTTACATCTTTGAATGATTGTTGTTGATTAAAAACCATGATTCACTTTCTTGAATATATATATATATTGCATTTCTTTGTACACTTATATATATTGAAGATTTACTTTCAAGATAACCTAGTATGTTTGTTTCAGTGTTTTGGAAATGGTCATTTTGGTCGGTCAGTTGTGACCTCTATCTATAGGAGGACCTACTGGAATGATTGGTCGGCCGAAATAATACAATTTCAGAATTTATGTTTTGTTTTTCAGGTTCCTATGCAAGAGGAATTGTATACTATGAAGGGGTTCCTATGCAAGGAATTATATACTATGGAAAGTCAACTAATCCTCGATCTTTTTCTGCGAGAGAAGAAGGAGGGGAACAGCAGACTGAATAAATCTTCTTAATCAAGAATTTATTCAATTGCTAACGGAACTCCATGGCGGTGTCATTTTTGACAAAAGATTATATGATCAACTACATAAAGGAAATAGTTTGTTTTTAATATGTATCATTGCTGTATGGAAACTCGAATAAAAGATGTGTCTACTTTTATTTGTTAAATTTTAATTTCCTCAATCGTATTCATGCAGATAAAACTAGAAATAATTTGATTTCAGTAAATTCCATTCATTAACAATAATGGACTTTTGATATACTTTGTCGATCTTAAAATGTGGAATCAATTATTTTACTCATGATTTCGAATTGAATAAATGATGTTGGAATCAATTATCATTTACAATAATGTACTTAATTATATACTTTGTCGATCTTATAACTTACGTTATTTTATTTTATTAATTTTTTTTGGTTTTGGTTTTGGTTTTTAAAGTAAGGAACGAAAGTCGGCCTTAGTGATTCGACGGTGTCGAGTGGAAGGGCCGTCCCTCAATGAATCTAGGGATTCATTTTCTTCCTAATATGATATTCGAATCTATCCAATGAAAATAAGAGAAAGTCAGATGGAAGGTCAATCTCTAGTAAATCAACTTGATTTAGGTTCACTGAATTGGGAGCACACAACAAACATGGATCAAGTACTTGATTTAGGTTCACTGAATTGGGAGCACACAACAAACATGGATCAAGAATAAGATAGTTGTCTCATCAATCGATCAAAATAGGAGATTTTCCCTTATTATTGATAGATTCCCTCTCTATCCATTCCTACTCTTTTGATCTATCTGAACAGATCAGGCTATCTATCAATCGATTTGAAAATAGCACGTTCATCTTGCTTTTCAAAGTTGAATTTTTTTGCACTCTAGACTCTATTTGTATATATTTTGCGTGAATTTTTTTTATTTGTATCTAAACAAGTGGTTGAATTAGTCCTAAATGGAGGGTAATTATCCTTCAACTCATTTTTACGTACCACAAGAGTGTTTAAGATAGGAGTGAGTCACCCATCCTAAGCCCATCCCGTTGAATTCCCTAATAAATATCTTGTCATAAGAGAGAAAAAATCTTCCTATAAATTTTTAAAAGTGTGTGGGTGAAACCAAGTCTTCGTACCTGAAAAATGTGCCCTTTCATTCTTGGGGCTGTAGTATGTTCCAAGGGTTGGGCTGCATTCATGTAGTAACCTTGGATTAATATAAACAGGACAAGTTATTTTTGTAAAGAAAGAAATGGCGTGTTGGAAATAATTTATAACAATTACAAAGATAGTGATATAGTTTAGGAGCCTCCATGGGGTGATTTAGATTTAAAATTGGAAGAAATTTAATTTTTTCTCTAATTTTAATTTTAAGGTGTCCAAACGCAGCTGCTCTTTGAAAAATATGCTTTATTAATATAGAAACACTTTGGTTTACAAGCTTTGATACTTGATCAGTTGCTCTTGAAAAATATGCTTTATTAATATAGAAACACTTTGGTTTACAAGCTTTGATACTTGATTACCCCACTCAGTAATATGTTTGACTGTTAAATTTGATTGTTATAATTTTTTTTTGGTTGACTTTCGTGGGGCATTCAGTAAATAAATAAAATGGATTTTTATCAATACATAGGCTTAAAGTCCAAATACTACAATACAATAAGGTCAAATTTTGGCTAACACAAACTTTTTCTTAAAAATGGGGGGACCACACAAATTTTTCTATAAAATAAACTTATATTCTACTTTGGACCACACAACAATTTATTTTATTATAATAACCCCAAACACTATACTATTATAACATAAAAGCTATTTAATATTTTAAGATTTTTTTTTTTTAACAATAAATTAAAATTTCGTAGTAGATTAATTAATATAGACTTGTAGACTTCTTTAGACAAAAGATCTTATATATAAATTAAATTTAACGAAACAATATAGGCTACCAAGATAGAAGCGTGAAATATAAATCATAGAAATGACAGTCGAACCTGATAAAGCCTTGTAAAATCACCTGAACATTGGCAAGAACAAGCCAACAGTTCAAGTCAACTTACGGAAGAAATTGCTAAAATAAAACTACGACTATTTGTATCTAAGATTATGAAGTGACATGAGTAGACTTTTCTAATTTATTTAACAAAATTAAGGAGTGGGCAAAGTGACAATCTTTCTTATTCGTGTATGTGTAATCCTATTCTTATGGCCTTAATATATATATTACCCACTTTCAAAGGAGTAGATGTTCAGTGCGCCTGGTGCACAGTGTATCGGGCTAAATTGAGTTGTGCGTGCATAACATGCACTGACGCGTGCACATTACAAATGATTTAGATTAACTCGATACACCATGCTTCACACACACACGCACGCGCACACATATTTTACCCACTTTCAAAGGAGAAGATGTTTAGTGCGCCTGGTACACCGTGTATCGGACTGATATGAGTCGTGCGCGCACAACATGCACTGGCACGTGGACATTACAAATGACTTAGATTAACTTGATGCACCATGCATCAGACACATTGAATATTTATTTCCTTCCAAGGCACATTGACATTTAATGCTTATAACTACAATAGTATTGAACAACTGACAACAAATTTGAGAAATACCTAAGAAAAATAGACACTTCTATGAAGATCAGACACCATCATTGACACGTTATAAAAGTTCATAATTTTGAAATAATTTTAATTAATTCAAACACTGTTGCATGCATTTGAGATACTTAAAAAAATAATAATAATGATAATAAAATTTGACATCATATACATGTCAAGGCAATTTTTTATTTTTTTATTTTGTATAATGACGCTGGCAAAAACTATAATTGTAATGACAATTTGATTACGATTCTCGTATATGAGCAAATTATAATTTTAATGCAAGCCAACTTGTAATAAATACATATAATAATAGGGTATAAATTAATTAACGTACTCATTATATTGTTTAATAAAATTATACTGTAAATAATAATATAGATTTATATTAGCGCTGATTGACATGTCTTTTGGTGCTACATAGAGAAATGCAGACCATCCGTCTTTATAAGAAAGAAACGGCAACTTCCTGTTTCTTTTCCCGTCTCTCTCTCTAGGGTTCCTTATTTCAGCATTCATTGTAGTAACCCTTTAGTAGCAAAGCTTTCAAAGGGAAAAGAGATCCGATAGGAGTCGAACCATATCGAATCTTGATTTGCGCCTAACCCAGGTGAGAGAATCAATCGATATACCATGATTACCTCCCAAAAGGTACTTGTGACCCGCTGGATCTTTGTTTCGGATGGGTTAAGGGTTCGATCCGGTACTTGCTTGTCTTCAAGAGGTACTTCTTTTGTTTCTATTCTCTGTCTAAACTCATTATCACCCGTTTATACTACTAAAATAGTAGTTTCGATTTACTGCTTCATTTGGGTTTAATTTATTCCATCAAATGCCAACTTTGCTCTCCATTGTTGTGTTTTGCTATATTTATAGGGTTTATTCCCGGAATCAAATATTACTCCTCAGCTGTTGTTTCTCTAACATGATAAGGTACGCATACTCGCATACTCTTTTCTCATCATTTTTTGCATATAAGATTTTATATTGGATGGGGATTGGTCTTTTTCTCATCTACTTATGCTCTTTATCTTATAAAAAAAAAAAATTTTGATTTTACAAATAAAGATATTGATTCATGTGTATAGACAAATTTTATGCATAAATAAGATGTTTATCCATTCATTTAGAGGGTAAGTGCAAAAAATACCCCTTTATTTTCAAAAAGTTGCAAATAACACTCCTGTCGTTCAAAATTGACCCCTCTAATTTCAAAAAGTTGCAAATAAGGGCTTCTGACCAACAAATTTGCCATGTGCCGTGCATGTGAGCAAAAATTGGGCTTTAATACCAAAAATACCCTTTTGCATTACCCAAAATGCCCAAAGGGGATATTTGCACACTTTTGAAAGTAAAGGGGATTTTTTTGTAAATAATTTACAAAATTTTGAATTTTGTTACTCTCTCTCTCTAAATAATTAATTTTGTTATTTTCTTATTTATATTAATTAATTTTCTTTCTATAAATAATATATATATAATACACATATTTTATATATATGATACTCATTATATTCATATTTTTATTATTTCTCTCTTATTTATATTATATCTCTCATTTCTATATATAATACTCATATTTTTGTATTTTGTTTATTTCTTCTTTCTTTATAATACTTTTCTTTTCATATTTGTATTATTTATTTATTTTTTCCCTCAATATAATATAATTTTCCTTTTTTTATCTTTATTCTTTATGGAGTCCTCCACTCCAAAATAGATAAAAACTTCCCCACCTTCTCATCACCGACAAACAATAACATGGACTAGAAAATGAAAAATAACATACCAGGGTCTCTCTGCCATTGTTTGATGTAATAACAGAGGAAGCAAGTACCCAAGGTTTGATCTTCCACACCCTTTTCTCAAATTTCAAACTATTATTAGTTAATTGATTTGGCCACAAAATGTTGATGGGACCAACTTTGTTTACTTTTGCCAAATGGCTATTCAATTTCAAGGTTGCACAGCAAGAATCTGTTACAAACACACCAATACACCAACCCAGAAATCAGACCCTAATGATGAGGATTGATGAGAGAGAGAGTTATTCTACACCAATCCAAGTAAAGTAGAGGCTCTATCGAAGTAATCTAAGTAACCAAAAAGATCACACAAAGATGTTAATGCTAGTATTTGGAATAATATAATGAAATTACTAATAATTGTAAGTATCCCCAAAAGAAAGTTTGATAGTCAAAGTTCAACCAGGGATCTTCTGAAAACTCAAGTTTTATTGAAATGAAATGTGATCGAAAGAAAACCCGGATCAAACAAGTCTGTAAGAAATGAAAACTTCAGGTAAACAGGTTACAGAAGTTGGATTCTCGAGAAATTAGGAAAGAAAATAAGTAAATAAATAAGTTTTGGAATTAATCCAAATTTAGTTCTTTTGGCATTTTGAAACCGAAGCAGAGAATAGAGAGAGAAAGTAACAAAGATGGTTTCTTTCTCATCAACCCAGATTTATCTCCGTCTAATCTCAATTCCTAGGGTTTCTTTAGCAAATTGTCAATCACCACCTACACCGCGCTCGTCTATTCTGGTCAGATCTGCCGGTGGCTGTATTGTCTATTCCGATCAACTTCGCCGGCGTTCTTTCCGTATTGTCAATTTGTCTCCACAGACTTGAGCAAAGACCACGACTTTCAATCTGTCTCGCCGTATCCCTTGTGTTCTGATCCGCTTGTTTTATAAGTGTTTAATTAGAACAATTCAAAGAAAGGAACAAGTCTGAAGTGGATTCAACAGAAGTGAGAGAGAGAAGAGAAAGAGAAGAAGAAGAAGAAGTTGATTAATGGTTCAAATCTCCTCCGCCGCTGCTGAAATCATCGGCAGTAACCACGACCTGGTGATGGAGATCCTTCTGCTTCTGCCGCCGAAATCCCTCCTTCGATTCAAGCCTGTCTCGAAAACATGGTTCTCTCTAATCTCCGATCCTACCTTCTCTATCCTGCCAAAAGCGCAAACAGTCCCATGATCATCCCAAAATTTCCAGCCTTCTCTTCACCTGTGAATCCCGAACTAAAACCAAATACATTTCTCTCAAAGAAACAGATGATGTTGGAAAAAGCAAGTCCTTAGCGCGCTTTCCCAATATCAATACAAGAATCAAACACTCCTGCAATGGTCTGCTACTCTGCTGTTTAAAAAAGCCAGGCTATATTCCCTGATCTTACCATGTCTACAATCCTACCACAAAGCAATTCCGGTCTCTTCCCTAGCCCTTTTCCCGCACTAGTTATCCTGCTGACCCTTTATATTTGGCTTTTGATCCTTCCAAATCACTTCACTACAAAGTTGTTTTGCTTCAGAGAATACCACACAAGTATAAGAAGAATAATTACTTGTATCAAATTCATATTTATTCGTCAGAAACCAATGCTTGGAGACCCTTTGGTGGTGATACTCTCCCGGCAAGATCAGCATCATCAGCGGACTTGGATTGTGGAGTCTATTCCGATGGTTCCATCCATTGGATTTCCTTCCACCCAGAACAAGCTTCCATTTACTTTGATGTTGATCAGGAGAGATTGTGCCCAATGCCATCGCTACCAATATTACATAATTTTGATTTTGTATTCCGGCATTTTGGGGAGTCTGGAGGTCATTTACATTTTATTCAGTCATCTAATTATGACACCAGATACAATTTTGACATCTCTGAGATGGAAAGCGATTACTCCAAGTGGTCGTTCAAGTATCGGGTTGACCTTAACATGATGTTAGATTTTGTGTCACAGGACATGATTATGAGCCGTGCCGTGAGTGTGCTTGGTTTAGTAGATGGAGAAGATGAAGAAGATGTGTATTTGATGCTATTGGTAGGCACCAACATGATTTTCTCTTACAACATAAAGGATAATACCTTTAAGAAGCTTCATGATGTAGCACACCATCCTGGTTCTTCAACTTCTGAGCTTGTGCAGTATAAACACTGTATTCTCTATCCATACATTGAGGCATGGATTTTATTTTAGTGTTTTGTAACTTTAAACCTCAATCTTGAAATCTACTTCCCTGTTTTTTGAAATGGTTCTCATAACAATAATTGTAATTGTGATTGTGATGAGAAATAACTATTGAAATTAGGAGAGGCAACTTTTTATTTATCTTTAATTAATTTCCCACAATTGCCTATGGTTAGAGAGCATCCTATTGCATTTTAAAGGTCACTATTCACTATCTATCTTCTCAGAACCAGTAGCTAGCGAGAGAGAACAAGTGTAGGACAGCACAAATTTCATTTTATGGTTGTTCAGTCATCGGTTAATTTAGGCACTATCTTGTTTAATGGTATTCGTTGATCACTTGGGTTGTAGCTATTTTAGATGATTTTTGTTTTATTTTTCTACCTTAATATTCATGAAATTGATGGATTTATTGAGTTTATTGTACTGCTGCATGTCGTTTTTGGTCCCTTCTTAGTTAATACAAAGAAACTAAGTTCACAGGAAAACCAGAAATGGTCTTTTTCTGATGTTCATAGTAAAGTTTACCTCTTGGCTATTGGGTAGCTTGGTCTTCAGAACATCTTCAATAGACTCTCTAAAATTAGACTTTCCGAATTTGCCACATCGGCATTTTTCAAAAGCCACATAAACATTTCTCATAGCCACGTCCGCATTTTGAAGTCTCTAAATTTTAGCTATAACATGTGCTCCAATGGTGCATTTTTGCTCTCCAAAAATATTAATAATTTAATATTTTTAAAATTTAAAATAAATTTTTTTTTTTAACTTTTTCCTAACGGGCTATATTTAAAACGGTTATATTTTTTTATGTTATATAAATAACCATTTGTTCATCCCATCATTATGTATATAATTATTTTTTAAAAATAAAAAAATTCAAAAAATAGATTTTTATGCCAATATAGCCGTCAAGGCACTGTTTAAAAAGCAAATTTTAAACAGGCCTAAAACGGCTATATGTCAGTAGGAATATTTTAAAAAGCAATTTTTTTTTTAAAAAAACACTTTTATCTATTTTTTTTTTTGCCCAAAAAAGCCTTTAAGACACAAACACGGCTTTTTGGTTCAATTATTTTGAGGAAAAAATAAAATAAAAATAAAAACAGTCTAAAATCAGCCAAAAAACTAATTTTTCCCTTTTTTTTTTCCAGCCAAACAGGCCTAACCAAATAGTGTTCTGGGCTTAAACACTGTTTGAGCCCAGAATTAAAAAAGAAAAAGAAAACTGATGTGGGCCAGCGATTCGCCAAACCAATCTTGGTTTTTGGCAACTTGGATCAAGATTGTCTTAATGGAGCCCACGTTTTGAAGAGTCCATTGGAGCAGTACAGTCTTCAAAATTCGCTCAAAATTGCCGGATCACTCACCATTGGACCTGCTCTAATACAATAAATGAGAAATCATTTTGAATTTGAGAATTGACAAATTGATTCGTGGATTGATAAAATTGAATTCGCGAATCATGAAAGAATTTATTCTCGCAGTGTCAATACACGACGGGGAGCGTGAGTGATTCTTCTTACTTAGCTCATAACCTTGCATTGAGATGTAACCGAGATACAAATTTTGTTACATTGAAATGCAAGATACACAATACCACAACACACCATTACATTTTCAATAATAAGAAATGATATTTAATAATGTTACGTCTTGATGTAAGAGTGTTGCGTGTCTACTATTTTGTTTGTCAATGGTATTGTGTGTTGCATTTGCATAAAAGAGCTAAACAGAGGATCAAATTTTTGTTGAAAAGTACTAAAAAAAATTAGCAGTTCAAGTCAGTAGAGTATTCTAGGACATTAATAATCTATTTCAGACTTTATATTGAATTCGCAAGTAATGTTTTCTTTTTATTATAAAGGACATTAATATATGGTTCAATTATTAATATTTTATGTTGTTCCATGGTGGTCGACGTGGCGGTGATAAGGTTGGAAAGTGTGTCCACTCAAGTCCAACTGTAACCGCAGCGCGTAACCAATTACCACTAAAATCTGTTACGCGACAGTGAGTGGAATTGTCTATATTTATCCAGTGGTGGGACACATTTACACATCATCATATATATCTCTATATAGTATTATATATTTCTTTTTTATATTAGGTATATATATACCTTTCATATTAGTAGTTTATTTTCTATTCTTAGTTTTTTATTTTTTTTCGTTCAGTTGTCCCATTTCATATTAGTAGTCTCATTTGGGATTATAATATTTTAACGGTACATACAATTCATGTATGATTCTTCAACTTTGAATATATGCATGTTGAATTTTTTCGAAAGCTTCAACGTTTTTTATGAGAAAATATTTTTATTTTGCTTTAGCTTTTTAACTTGGACAAACTTTTTGAGACAATCTAAAAAATAAAGATTGATAGTTAAATGCTCCATTTGTCCCAAACTAGATGTAGGAATTTTTAAGGAATATGTAATTATTGCATTGTCTTCTTTAGAATTACAAAATTACCCTTTCAAGTTTAAATATATATATATATATAGTGAAGTTTAAATTTTTTAAAAAATTTTAAGAGTATTTTATAAAAAGATATAAAATATATTGTTTAAATTTGGAAAATAGATAAGTATTTTAGGATAGTTTAAAAAAAAAGGTAGACAACTGTTAAAGAATGGAAGATTATTTATCTTTTCATTGTTGCTCTTAACTTTAAGTTTTAAAAAATGGCAAAAAAAAAGAAAAAAGAAAAAAGTAAGGGTATCATGGCAAATATGGGAATATAATAATGTCGTCATCAGTTAGACGTGTATGCCATTGCCACCCTTCTGTTCACAAAAATGATACCTGTAATTACGAAAATGCCCCGTATTAGTTTAGGATGTCCATATTTTATAGTATATATCATCATTCTTAGCCATGAAAATTATCCCACGAAAATCTTATTCGGATAAGAAATGTCATCATTCTTATCAAATAGAAATCTTTATTATAATGAAATATTATCACTTAGTTGCCTTTTGTGGTAGGTTATATTTATTTTTCCTTATCAAGTATCATTGAAAACAATAAATATCACTTAAAATTTTAAATAACAAAGACATAATTTATCGCTGAAGGCTAAAAATTTAAAATAAAATATCAAAAAGTACTATTTTTTATTAATAGCATAAAATTCTCCTCTTAAAATTTATAGTTTTATCAAACACCACATAATTGTTAGTAAACATTTGTTAAAAATATGTAGTAAACATTTGTTAAAAGTACGTCTACTAATTGAGTGGGTGCGTCGATGGCTACGATGTGCCTTAGCGTACGGTGCACCAGTCATATCATATACATCTTGGTATGTGAGGTATTTCTTGTCAAATTAATAAAAAAAAAACTAAATAATTAAAATGTAAAATTATCTTATTTTTCACTAATGAGGAGGGCAATTCTGTAAATGAAAGTCTGGTGCTTTCTTCGTTGTACTTGACAATTTTTTTCTTGGAAATCGGATGATATTGGTATACTTTGGGAGATGTATCTGACATTTACCAATAATGGCATAAAAACAAAACGATCAAAGAAAAAGGTAGAGAGAGAATAGACTGTAGAGAACACAAATTTCTACTTCAATTGATAAGGTTCTTAGTATTCTTCGAATCTGGGAGGAGAAAGTTGAGCAATTGAACCTACAAAAGTGGTAAGAGTTTGTATCAATATACTCATCTCAACATCATCAATGGCTGCCAAGAGACCTCTGCAGTGTATATTGAACAGAATTCACAGGGGAAGCATTAGGAATTTTGGTGCTCTATCTGAAACTAGCATGCCTTCCTCTTCTCAACACCTCATCGACTTAGAATACGAACGCAGTGCCCACAAGTAATCTCTCTCTCTCTCTCTCTATCTATATATATGTATAT
>JAOTQH010263563.1:0-11098 GCA_025631255.1 Cornus kousa | reverse complement strand
CTCTATATTTCAAAAGTCATCTAAAAATTCCAAAAGTAATATATGATGAATAACAAGTTATGAACTCTTTGAATATCATATTTTTAATTTAATCTAAACATGTTACAACCATAAAATTAAATTATCATTTAATTAAAAATAAAACTCATTTCTAGATCTAAATTATAAACATGCATACAAGTTATATAAACCTCAAAAATATGTAAAACACTAAGATTATAAACATGAAATACCCTTACCTCACTTTGAGATGAAAATATCAAATCACACCAAAATCAAACTTCACCAAATGCGTTAAAATTTCAGGGTTATGACGAGGACAACAAGGAGAGCAAGAAATCCTCTTGTGACAACACCCAAATCCAAGCTTGAATTCACACCCCAAAAATTAAAGTACTGCAAATCGAAATCCGATCGGATAGAAATCACCGCGTTGTCGAGGATATCAAAAAAAGTCTTCATTAGGAAGAGAAGAATCAAAGAGGAAGATGGTCAAAAGAGGAGAGAGATAATGACAACTACCCTAAATAGGTCAAAAAGGTGTCCCGAACAGTCCGAACGGGCCCCGTCCGGGTCCATAAAGTGAAAATTGTTAAGACGAGTTCAAATGAAGATTGTCCGTGAATGAAAACGTTTCAAAATGGAATTATAAGATCAACGGAAGAAACGGGGTCAAAACTCAAGTCGCGAGCGAGGAGATATGCCCCGGACAAGATTAAAACGGGGTCAAAACTCAAGTCGCGAGCGAGGAGATATGCCCCGGACAAGATTAACGACTAACGGGGTTCGAAAATTCAAAATAAATGAAATAAAAATCCGAAAAATACAGAGTCAATAAAAAGTGAAAATAAACCCCTCATGAAAGGTTGAACCCAAAACGAGAAATTTTTTCAAAAACTTTTCAAAATTACACAAAGACCCATCCACTATATAACTCAAAATTTTCCCAAAAAGCCTAAAATGAAGTGTCATTCAAAAGATACATATAAAAGTACTCTAAATACAAAATATCATTAGATACTTATGAAAAATACCCCAAGTAAAGAAAATAATTTTCAAGAATCTTTGCACTTATACCCCTACGGGCAAAAGTAAATATCTAACATGCTTTTCTACAAAAGTAAAAATGTGCAATACATGGAAATCAAGTAAAATGAATGCATGTAAGGCTGGAATCAAATCTGAGTATGACTCGATAAGTTACGTAAAATGAAAAGACAATGAAAAAAAAATGACAGAAAAAGAAAACTCGGGAAAAAGTTGGGACGAAAATTGACAGGGTCATTACAAAATTCAACATTTTGTATATTGTTTCCCCTGCCCAAAATTGATCCCTAAGGCCTCTAAGGTCAATCCCAAATGAAATGAAGCATGGAATTAGATAAATACATACATGAGTACATTGAAGTAACAAAAATGAATATTAAAATAAAATGGCCCTTAGCCTCATTACATTAATCAAATGTTTTCCAAGATACAATATGCTTGAAAGAGAATTACATCAATGCTCACAAGATGATTTATACATATAAGCATTCCTATATACAAGATAAATCAAACAAAAATAAAAGTGATACATCAAAGTTAGATGAAACTACATCCCTGCCAAGCACGCATTGTCTTGAAAAATGTTGATCAATAGGTGTGAGTAATTTAAATTACTCCATAAGAAAGTGCATTATGAGGATAACCTAAGGTTTCATTGGCCTTGCAAGAATATCATAGATCATAACATGTGGAACATGACTTTTAACGTCTAGTTCAATGGTGAAGTTAAGGAATCATCCTAGAACTAACATTGAAATATTATAAACAATTTCCACATTCAAAATGCACTTTAACCAAATTGGAACATCTAATACCAAAACCACAAACTACAATTACATAAGATTGTCAATTTGGAATTGAATTACAAAATCAATAATTAGGAATATCTTAGATATCAAATCCGGTTATGTAACACAACCAAGACAAAATTAGTTATTTCGGGATTCTAACCCGCCGGGAACTACCCAAGTGGACACTATAATTGGGGAGAACTCATACCTCCCGTATTAGAGCCGAACTCTAACCATATCAAAGTAACAATGCCCCAAGTATTTTCAAAATCAACAATAATGTCCATAACATAAACATATGTTTATAATGCATAAGTTTCACCTTCCATGCACACAAAAGATGTAAGTATCAAACATTCCATGTCTTAAGTCTTCAAGGCTAAACATGGTATGATATCTTATACAAGTGCATACGCTAACATTAAGAAATCAAATAAAGGATTAGTTTCATGCTAGCACTTCAAGGTCTCTAATACCTTAGCTACATAACCACACAAGCATTATGCTAATCTCTAGCATATTAAATGGCAAGAACAACAATTTAGTAATAATTCTTGAAATGGCAAGAACAATGATTTAGTACTAATTCTTAAAATGGCAAGAACAACGAGTATTTAGTAATACTTCTACATCAAGAAAGCTAACATTAAACCACCATCTTTCTAGTTAAACATAAAGCTTTGAAGATATATAATCATGCATTTGAACAATATAATAACTTAAGTCATGAAGTAAATCTCAATGAAGTATACATCAACATATCTTTCTACCAATTGGATAACAAGCTGACAATATATACAGATCCTTTGAACAATGTAAAAGCCTTAAAGTCGAGAAAGATAAATCTCATGAATCTTCCTACAACTCACTCAATATGCATATAACTCATGATAAACCCCAAAACACAATGAAAACTCCTACGTTACAATCATATTACACCCTTTACCTCACTATAGAAAGTCTCTCTAGGATCAAAAGGAAAATGAGTAAGGATGAAATCCAAGAGAAATGTTTTGTAGGCCAAGGTGCAAGGAAGCTTTTAGCCTTCAAGGGTGAAGCCAAAAGATGAGTGGAAGGTGGGTTAATCTAAGTTCTAAGGTGTGTAACAATGGTGGAAGGAGAGAGAAGATGAGAGGAAGAAGATGAGATCACAACAAATCCCACTCACAATGTGATATACATATCACTTAACTAAGACTAGCACTACCTCTCTCACACACACACATCCATCACAACCTTCCACTTGTCACCACCAAAAGCCTCTACACAAAACATAAAATTTGCCCTACATTTGGCATTATCTAAGCTCCCCATATGTCACCAACCACTAGTCAACACATGGTCCAATGAAAAAGTGATACTTGTCACAACTTTCAAAAATTGCAAAAAGGTCCATCTTTAAAATATCTCTCAAAAATAATTATAAAAAGGTCCCTAATAAAAAATATCTCAAAAAGATAATCGCACAAAGATTCCCAAAAATAAAAGTGTCTCTCAAAGAAACAATGCACATATACCCCCACAAAACATAATATAAAGAGCATGCTTTGCTATATAATTAAACTATGCACCAACAATAAAATAAATTAAAGTGAATGCATGAAATGTTGAAAATCAATTCCGGACACCAAACTTTACCTCTGGTCCTATAAAACCCTAAGGTAACAAGAAACTAAATAATAATAATAATAATAATAATAATAATACTAATAATATATCTCAGAAAAAGAAAAGATGACATGGTCATCACAGTATTTTTGTTTACCTTCATTAAGCTTCTCGTTAAAGTACACAATGGGTTGACCCTCTTGACTTAGGAAACCTCCTATTCCAACTCTAGACGCATCACAAGCAACCTCAAAAACTTTGGAGAAGTTAGGACAACGTAAAACTGGTGCTTCAATCATTTTTCTACCTGATTCTGTTAAAGGCTCACGTTACAAGTGCAATCCATTTGAACTCCCCTTTCTTCAAAGAGTCTATTATATAAGCCATAATGGAACTAAATCCCTTAATTAAATGCGGGTTGGGACGAAAATGGCAAGAATGAGGGTGGGGGGGATTAGTGAAAATTTAAACTGAATAGGTTGGGGCGGAGCGAGGAACAAAACGATTTTGGGCAAGAACGAGGCGGGGGAACTTAAACATAAGTGGTGTTAGATAGGTATGACCTCCCCGTTCCATTTCCATCCTTACAATTATTGTGCATATGGCTAGAGAGCACATTATTTTGGGGGTATGGCGGTATAGTGGCAGTATCAGACACACGGACATGAAAAAGTTAGTCGCGTGTCTAACATGGCTATGAAGTATCTTGTAGGTTAATATATATATATATATATATATATTTTAATGTAATTTTAAAACATATTACACCTTAATAGAAAATGAAATCATTATCATATGAAGTAGGTTGGTTTCATGAAATCTTTTTCTCCATCATCTTATATTAAAAGTCATTCTCCTATTAAATTTTTTATTACTTCGCTTCATGTTAAATTTGATTGATCTTTTTTTTTTTTTTTTTTTTTCCTTACATTATAGACCAACCTACCTTTTTGCACTAATGTGTCTATAGGTTCGCAATGCATACGTCCATTTAGTAGAAAATAATATAAAATTTTAAAATAAAATAAAAACAACACCCATCCAGAATAAGCCCTAATTTTTATTTATTTATTTATATTTTTTTGAGGAAAGTTGCAAAAAAAAACTTTTGGTTAAACCCGTAGGTCTGCTAGATGTGTCAGAGTGTGTATGTTTAGTTTGCCCTATATGGGGTGAATAGTTCTTATAGTCTCTCTATTCAAAAATTCTTGGAGTGTTTTGGGAATCCAACTTTTTATGATAGTAGGTCTTTAGTACTTTTTTTTTATTTTTTTTTATTTTTTATTGTATTGATAAAGGAGTACTCCATAACTAGTGCACTTGTTTAATCAAGTCAATGTCAAAAGGATAGTTTGTGAATGTTATAAAAAATGGTACATCCATTTTTAGAATGAGATATGTATTTTGGGACATTCAAAAATAGAAAGATGGATAAGAATTTGAGACAAGGGAGTACATAGTATTAGCTTTCACTTAACTTTTCAAACTTCCATGGATACTTTTTCACATTTAGCTAGTCTGTGTTAGGGATATTAACTCCCTTTAACCCACTTCATGGTCGATTGTTGTTGAGAATTAAATCCCACATTCACCATATGTAGTGGAAGCATCACAAACACATAACTCACATAAACATGCATGGAGATAATAATCATACACAACATAATATTTTACACAGTTCACCAAATTATAGGGCTACGTCTATTGAGAGAGAGATTTCACTATTATGTATCAAGGAAGAGAATATACAATCACAGATGTCAAAACCCCACGCACTCTTTCACTCATTTCTTTTTTCACTCTTCTATTATTTTCCGAACTAAGAACACCAGAACCACTTTTTCTTTTTAGGCTACATCCACAGGAATTACATACACTCTCCTTGTAATACCCATAATTTTTAAAAGGATATAAAAGGGATTTAATTATTTATTTTATTGTATTTTATGTGCTTACGTGGCTATGTACTTATGTAGCATCATGATTATATGCTTATTTGTTTTATTTGCTTATGTGATTTATTTAATTTAACTGGGTGCTTGTGAAGTTGATTAATTGGGTGTTTCTACTTGCTTAAATGATGTGTGGTTTTATTGCAATTATTTGTTAGGATTAAATGATTTAATTGCTTAATGTTTTATTTTATTTTTATTTTTAAGGATGGAGTTAGATAATAGTAATGGACCAATTATTTGGGTCACATGAACTACTTGGATAGGAGGATTAATGGGTACAGATATTTACCTATGGATAGTTGTGTGTATATATATATATATATATATATGGATATATATGTATATAAGGGGATTATAATTATAATTATAATTATTAATAGTTAGTAATAATAGTTATTATAGTTGGTTTATATGTATAGTTATAAGTTAATTATATATTATATTTATATATATGTATATCACGTATCATACTTAGGATACATATGTATATATTGTATTTTTCCTTTTCCTTTTTATTTGTTCTTTTTTTAATTAGCAGACTTAGACTTGGAAAAGGATTTGATATAAGCCTATATCTATGTAGTGATAGTCTACCAAAGGATTTAGAAACCCTATTCACGCTACTTTTTAAAGACAGAGAGTTTGAGAGAAAATTAAGAGATGAATCTAGGGTTTTGGCCAAGGATTAAAGGCCGGACCAAGGAGGAAGGAAGAGGGTTTGTTCGTGGGTAAAATCAGGAGCAACAGAGAGGGTTCGACGGTAATCAAGGTCGCTGGAAAACCAAGGAAGAAGAAGAGAAGGTTTCAATTAGAAACCTTGAGGCAAGCTCTTCTTCTAACTCTTTCACTTAGATTTCGTGTTCTATACATACCTAGGTTAATTAAGGATTAATCAGATATTAAATTGACATTGTATGCATGCTTGAATCGAATTAAAACTAATTTTAGTTGTGGATATGTGCTATTATTTGATCTTGAAATTTCTTGCATAAACTTGTTTTAATTCGTGTAAAAGATGCATAAAAAGTTCTTATAATTATTGGGATTGATTTGGGACTGAGAACAAAGGTTTAGGACCCTTGACGGAGGTGGCCAGAGTGATCAGAGGCCACCGGAGATAAAGAAGATGAGTGGAAGCAAGTTGAGAGCCAGCTCTCTCAGGTCGGAAATGGCTCCCACTAGGAGGGAGCCGGCTCCCACAAGGACAGAGCCTGCTCCCTTGATTGGGAGCATGCTCTCGCTTTGGAGTTTTCAAAAATTAATTATTTTTAAGTTTCTGTTTGGTAGATTGGGTTGTTCCAATGATGTTGGGTCAATTTGGATGAATTCGATGGTTGAAATGATGGGACTAACTCCTATAATGCATAATCTACACTAACAGGCTATGGACTTGAACAATATGACATTTTAAAAAGGTCTACATATTGTAAATGGATGATTTAATTGATTACTATTATTTAACAATTTAAATGGATAAATTTTGACATTAAACTAATTTAATCAATTAATTGGATTTAAATAGTTTAATTACGTCCTGGAGGTTAAAATAATCTATTTGAGATGCATGTTAATTTATTATATTGTAAAAATTAAATGCATGCTTTTTAGAGTTGTTATTTTGCTTAAGTATATGCAAGGATGATGTATATGATTTTTATCATGTTATCTTGGATTACTTGATGTACTGCATTATCTATTGCATCATGTATTGAATTGTGTGGTTTAATGCACCGGTATAGGACGGTGGTATTTTAGGGATGGATTAACCAAAGAAGTTAAGCCCTACCTATTTTTGTATAAGGGAGTGAATTAACTAAAATGTTAAGTTTTCCTTATATTCAAGTTAGGTCAGCTGAACAAGTTGAATGATTTATAGAGGATTACTTATAGAGGATTATTTTTTACTGGATATGATGGTTACTGGATTATATATATATAATTATGGTACCATGATATGAGCTTGAGTCTCTGGATCATGGTTAGGGAGCGTATATTGCTAGGAATGTGTAGCTAGATATAGTGTAGTTGTGTACCAGGGTAGGTCTTGGTACTCTTGCCCACTGTATGTGCGTTTTGCATGTTACTTACTATTCAGGTTGAGACAACCCTATAGTCTAGTGAGGTTCCTATAGTGTGTGTGTATATATATATATGGACTACTAGTTGGTGTGCTCTTTGTCGTCGATGGAACAACAAGCTAAACTGTGTATGGTGTGTGGCCAAGTTTGAATTTGTAAAATGTCACTACTACCTCTAACTACTAACGTAGCAAGGGTGAGTAGGGATCGTCCACAGGAATTAGGAGTAGTATTGATATGGAAACAATGTAAGAGTAGTAGGTTGAGTGATCAAAATGTGGTTTGATTGGTTGATTAAACTACAAACTAAACTAAACTAAACAAGTTCAATGTAAAACAAACAAGGTAGAGAAAACAAGAGAGAGAGGTCTTGGGACTTAGAGGTCACCACTAAACATCACCTTTCTAGACACTCAATGAGTAATGAAGGAAGGGAAGCATGTGTTGCAATATTAGTGTGTGATCGATTGGTTCAACAAGCTTGGATGACTAGTTATGTATACATTGTCTATACAACTTAATGGATAATACAATATATCGAATTAAGCCATTATTCCTTCCTTTAAGCTCACCATCAAAACACATCAAAAATTTAGAGAAATATACTACTTATTTTTATAACCATGTAATATCAAATAACAAGCTTGGATTGTCCTCCCATTTAAGAAAGTAATGCAACTATACTACAACTAAGTTAGGGATATGAAAATTAAACTAGTTAAACTAAGAAAAATGCACAATCCATAAAGAAATGAGTATGAACCATCAAATAAACCACAAAAGTATTCTATTAAAGCACCATGCCTTTACAATCTCTAGATTCATAGCATCAACACACATAGACACGCATCAATAACACAAAAATTAGAGATAAACACATGAACATCTATTCTAGCATACATGGACATATGGATAGAATAAAGTGATCAATTGGAAGTATTAAACCACAAAAATCATTGTATAAATAAGATTCATATATAAATCAAGTGTCAAGACAAGAATTGCAACACAAATCCTCTCAAAATACAAAACATCAAGGTTTAGTTAGCATGCTTTGGGCTAACTTTAGCCTTAAGAAGATGTTTAGCAACTCATTGATGTAGTCCTCCAACCTTCAGGGCCATCTTCATGATAGGAATGATCTTCTTCTTGATGGAAACCCTAGATGAATGGAAGAGCTCCCCAAATGGTATATGTGTGTCTCTAATCTCTAGCCTCCACTATCTTTTCTCTCCAGAGTGTATTTATCTTTATCTATCTCTCTATATGCCTATATGCCTCCCTTGTAGAAATGGCTCAAAATCCTTATATAGGTAGCTCAAGTGTCACACCCAATGGTTTGGACTTGTGCACTATGTCCCCTTCAATGATTGCACTATGAACCATCTTTTAATGAGTTGGACTCTGTTTTATTTCGCATTTGAGAGGGTTTGATCGATTGAAAGTTGATGAGATCGATCGAACTTTGACGAGATCTATCAAATTGTGGTGAGATCGATCTTACTATGGCGACGCCTTTTTGAACACAGACAAATCTGAGATATTTTTGAGATATTTTGGAGAAAAAGACAAAAGTGGTAGGTGGGGATAAGATCAAAGAACTTTGATCGATCTGAGGAAAGTTGGATCGATCGAAGATGTTGATTTTTTGAGGATAAGAACAAGGGGTTCGATCCATCTTGGTGAGGCCAGATTGATCACTGTGAGATCGATCGAAGATTGGTGAGATCGATCAAAGATGCTGTTTTCTACCCCTTTGCTTCCACTTTGCTCCTTTCTTCCATTCAGCTTAAGATTGCTTCTTTTATACTCTTATTTGGTTGAATTGACTTATTTTGGGGATAAGTGTCTGAAAATAGAAATAATATAAAATTAGTCTAAAATGAGAAAATAAGATAGGATGAAGTCCTAGAATACCCAAGCTTAAAGGGTTTAAATGCGCACTTTTCTGCGCTCATCACTAGTTATTTATTGTTAGATTGACTAGGATATGTATGTGTATTGGATCTCTGCTTGGATTGCAGTAGAGTAGAACTTGTTTGTGGTGTTGATCAACCATTATTTTTCAGGTGTTCGTCAGGAGTAGAGATTGTTCGTGCTGAGTAGGGATCAGTCTACTTCACTCTTTCAGATTATTTTTACGTAGGAGTTTTTTTTTTATGTTTCGGTATCTAGTTGTAGACCGTTGATTATTCAGTTTTAGTTTTCTAGGGGTCCATATATGTGATACCCCTCGGATCTGAGACACGGGTTGATCAGGCCCAGGCCCAAATCCGAGGGATATCAGACAATTAATATGTTATAACGAACACAGAATTCAAAGAGAAGTAAGAAAAAAAAATAATACACTGAAGAATACTAATTTTAAAATCTCAAAATATAAATATTGAAATCTGACAATCTAAAACCTCCATAAGTTTAACAACTCAGGAATCCGTCTCTAGTGGACCCCTAATATAAAATCCCAAACTGAATGAAAGTAACACTGAAGATAAAATCCAAATCGAACATCTGGAAAGAAGTCCTACATCATCGGTAGAATAGAAGATCGTCTCTACTTAGCTCGAACAAGCCCTAAGATTGGAAACGTCCAATACCTGAAAAATGATAAGTGGGTTAGGCCCACTAGCAAGTTCTATACTACTACTACCCAAGTAGAGACCTGATACGCATGTACATCCTAACTAATCCAACAATAACTAAATAGTCCATATATATATATATATATATATATATATAATCACACTACATGACTCTTACTAGACTACAGGCCCATCTCAACCTAACTAGTAGGCACCATGCAAAACGTACCCGGGGTTGGGCATGACTACCTAGGCCTAGCAGGGTACACATCCAATCATCAGAGCCAGCTATGCATCCCAATGCATATACGCTCCTTAGCCAACGACTCTGAGACTCAGGCTCATAACGTGGCACCATAAAAATATAATTAAATTCCATTCCAAATCCATAGTAGTGCCGCTCAACTATATGTTGCCATGACACTACAAATAAAATAGGATTAAACTTTTAGTTAATCCATTCCTTAATTCCAGAGTAGGTAGGACTTAGCGTTTTTGAGCTAATTCCCTAGTATGACACCGTCCCATACCGGTGCATACAATCCATCCATCCAGTGTTGACAATGTAAATGACAGTAAACATTTTAATATCAACCAATCCATAGCAAGTATAACACCATCCATCCAATCATTATTAATACAGATGATATTATAAATACCCACATCTACACTTCCATAACAAGTACAGCAAGAATGTATAAATAGCATGCTTGTCATATATGAATAGTATATGATTCTTTATCAGTTTAAGAATGCAGAGAATAAGTGTAATCCATCCTTTAATCCCCTATTACCATACTAATATCAACATCAGAATTAACATGCTCGCTTAAACTACTCCACAACATCCGGTAAGTTGATAATACAAAATATTAAATGTAAATACCAACTAATCCATATTAAGCAGAGTTAAAATATATAATCAACCATGCTTAACTATACACTACTTAATTATCCAAGAATTAAAAAATACATTTTAACATATGTATACCTCAATTTGTCCATTATAAATATATAATCATTCTGTAATCTAATAC
>JAOTQH010263552.1:0-11098 GCA_025631255.1 Cornus kousa | reverse complement strand
ATAGCTCTCTGCATGTGAATGCCAAGCATATGATACTGCTTTGCTCCGTAGGCTTGTCCACAGAATGTTTCTAGTGCGCTTCCCATTCCCATCTAGTCAAAATGAAAAATTGAAATGTTAAATTATCCTCTCAAATTTGAGATGTAATCACATTTTGGATCTGCAGTTTATGTTACTCATATACTCTAAAAAGGTTAAAGTGTTAGAGAGCGTATAACTTCAGCATTTATATTATCTCATCATCGTCTGCTCTAGCCAGATTGTTCTACATGTGTATCAATTATGTTCATCAAGTAGACAATGAGATTTGAACTCCAGAGTTTGTCCAATCTAATATCATATGATCCATAATCTACTCTATCAGCTCAAGTTTTTAGAGTATATATATGGTGGTTAATAGTTTATTTTGTTGTTGTTGCTGTATGTATATATATATGTTACTATTATAGAAACTCTTTTAGGAGTTCTAAGTTGCTCCAACTATGGAAGATGTGGTTGATGGTATATAATGAGTGTGGGGACAAATGTGATATATGAATGCCATACATAATAAATGAGTAGATTACATCAAGATGACAATGACAAAGACTTACTTCTGAAGGGCATCTCTTTAATTTCATCAACATGCTGATAAAATAAAAAGGTTAGGAAGCCAGGCAATGATTCAAATTTAAAAGTTTGAAAAGCTTTTAATTATCTGAACACAATGAGATGAATACATATATAATGGGATTGATTTAGTGTGTATATTTATGAAGAAATTGTAAAACAAATGAGAGAAAATGGGACATAAAATTAAATATACAAGAAGAAGCCTTACCATGAAGCTGAAACCAGTCACTCCGGCAAATGAAGTAGCCAGAGAGGCACTCGAAAGAGAAAGTTCTCCAAGATGGCCTACGAACATGATCGATATCATCTGTAGACTATACTGTAAAAAATTAACCACAACTAGAGGGCCTGCCAACTTCAGTTGCAGTTTGAGCTCTGCAATAGTCTCTGGTATCTTACTACATTTCTTGGTCAGCTCACCACCAAGGTCATAACCCTTTTCAGGAATCAGAGGAGATTCAAGGAGAGTTTTGGAGTCTTCTTCATATATGTTTGACTGTTGCTTGAAGAAATTGGGAGGATGACTCTCTATGTGAGAGAAGGGTGAGACAACACCTACAACGTTGGTTAGCTAACTTATGAAAAGTGAGGACAACCTCCCATTGAGCTCACGTCCTCATCCATTAGATTAGCTGAATTATAAAGCGGATTCAATGGATGAGGTGTTGAAAGTGCTTTCATCATAGACTTGCTCTTCATATGGTCTGAGATTACATTGTACTGGCAAATAGTAAGTAAAAAATTAAATAAAACTTACATATTTGCTTGATTAAAAAAATGGGGCAATCTTTTGAAGAGCTAATGCCATAGACCCCTGAATTATACAATGGATGAGACTGCTGAGAGCATTCTCATCATAGACTAGCTCTTTTACAATATATAATTATATATAAGGCACTACAACAAAATTGATCTTTAACAACACATTTTCTACAACAGACTTATATGGTGTGTTGTAGAAAGGGTTTTCTACAATAGGCCCGCATGGCCTGTTGTAAAAAGGTATTTTTCAACAATAGACCCGCTAGTACTGTTATTAATGAAGAAAATGACATGATGTGGGTTGATGAATGTAGGGACATACATATATATAAATAGGCTGGTGAAAAATAGAGGCTAGGTGTGTTTCTGCGAGTCATTACAAACAACTTATAGTGAATAGAAAAAATTTGAACACACTCTTGGTATCAAAAGACCATACCTGTTTATGGTAAGGAATGTAATTAAAAACAAAGTTAGAGCTTCTTTAAGACTATGTAACTACTTGCAAGTTGGACTAATATTATATGGAGTATATATATAGCCTGCCCTTCTTCGAGTGTCAAAACCTGTACTGGAAAGCCAGCAGAGAACTGATGAGAAGTACCGAGATGAAGAAGCTAAACTCTAAAAGCTTGAATATTGTTCAAACATTCATGTAGATCGAAAATTCCCAGATATGAACACAGAATTAATAAAAAAGAAAATATTGTAATATGCTTTCATTTCTTGTATCAGCCAAGCTTAATTCCTAGTTTAACCTATAGTGAGCGTGAATCTGAAGGATGGAACAAGTATCAACAATAATATATGCGTGCATTGGAAGAGAGCTGCATGGGTTTTAATACTCAAAGAAAAAGAAAATCAAAGTTCGAGTGATATTTATGGATTATAGGACTAAGGAGCTAGCAAGCACAATGATCTAGCTTCTTGGGATGTTATTGACTTGAAGCATGATTTTGCTTGGGTTGAAGTCGAGCATCAAAGTCCTTTTCAAGCAATGACAATACTAAAGGGGACACAATAATTGGGCGTGCTCTCATACTCTCATAATTCACCATCTCTCACTATGCGCGTGTGTGTGAGAGAGAGAGGGAGAAAGAAGCATGCTTAGCAGAAGAAGTCCACATGTGAGATTGAAAGGGGAATATGTATGCTTGCAAGTTGTAAAGTGAGGGGCTTTTTGTGGCTGAGTTTGACATGAAGGTTTACTATTTTGATATATTCTATAGTAAGTGATGTGGGCATATTCATTGCTTTCAGACAACATTTTATTTTTACATGTCAGCTGCCACTAATAAAATCTACTCTAAATTAGGCCTGCCATAATCTCTAAATCTAATCCAAGACCGAATATAAATAAAGTTCTAAACCAGATCTTAGGAATAAAATGAATTATGAGTCATGCGACACTATCCAACTTAATATGAACTCTCTTTAAACTCAAGAGAGTATTCACTTACTCTCTGCAATGAACTGTAAAATTTTGGAAGTAAAAATAAATCTTGTGCATATAACTGTATTATGTATCACTAATCATAACTCCTAAAAAGCAAATGCATGTTCTGGTATTTAGAAATGCTTTAACATATTTCAATATTATAATCCTTACAATCCCAATACTACTGTACCATATTTTCATTTATCAAGATGATGCATGTTCCAGGTAATGTAGGTTTAAAATTTTATGGGGAACAATGTTATCTACCGTCACTGGGCTTACTTAATTAATATTATCTGTTGTAACAAATGTGCTTGTTCAAATTGATTGTGAACAATGTTAGGCCATTATTTGTGTACTTACTGGGTAGCACCCATATGTTTTGATTCCATTTGGTCCCCACCTACATGTATAAATTATTTATTTATTTATTTGTTATCAGTTTAGGCCAGTATTTGTGTACTTACCTTCCATTCCTTAGTTGTCTCTCTCGTTCAAGATGATCATCTTCTTTTGGGATATCTAGGTGTGCTTTTTAGGGTATTAGAATATGATGACAGGCACTACAATGAGGATATCAAGACAAGAAAAACAGTGCCTAGAAGAGTGAGTGATTGCCTTAATATTTTGTTTTTTTATAGGTATTGCTACTTGCCATGTTACAATTTTGGTGGGTATATATATATGTCGACAATTATTGAATTGCTACTTTTTGGCTAAAATTTTCTTCTTTGTTTTTAGTTATGTTTAACTACTTGGAGTCTTGCCTTGAATGCTTTAATTTGGAGGGAAAGTTTTTGCAATCTGAGCGTGATGGGAAATGCCTTGGTTGAGTTGGTATTGAAACTTTTCTAATCCTTGTACAGATGGTAACAATTTGTAATCTTTAATGAATATAAAATAAATTTGGGATCTATTTGTTTGTTATTAGTGGGATGTAGATGTAAATTTTTATTTTTATATGACTTGAACACTTTTTCATCTTGTATCATATTGTTTGTATAAGGCTTGGTGTGGATATATATACCTTTGGGTGGATTTATTTTTGTGTTTAGTTGTACTGATTTTGTGTTGGGACAATGTAAGGCAACCATTGAAATTTTTTTAAAAAAAAAAAAAAAATTGCTTTCTACAAGGGCCCAAACTCGTCGTCGAAAGCACTCTTTCTACAAGAGGTGCAGACTGTCGTAGAAAGCAATCTTTCTACAACAGGCGCTGCCTATCGTAGAAAGACTTCTTTTTACAAAAGGCGCAGACTGTTGTAGAAAGCAATCTTTCTACAACAGGCACTGCCTGTCGTAGAAAGCCTTCTTTCTACAATAGGCTGAAACCGTTGTAGAAGACCCCGAGTCAACAGCGACAGGGGATACCACAATGGGCCATGCCCGTTGTAGAACTATTTTTCGCCCCTTGTTAAAAGCCATTTTTCTTGTAGTAGGTATAGAGTAATTTTAAGATAAAGTAAGGGTGGAAATTTCTCTGCAACTATATGGAGGGGCCAAAGGGTGGGGGCTCATGCTCGTGACTATTGGAGGGTGACCCCCTTTGTGTTTGGTGGAGTCTTTGGAAAAAGCGGAAGAGAAGATCTTTTGATGAAGAGGAATTCTTCATTGAGGCGTTGAAGTTTTCTATTATTTGTTGTCTTTTTAGTTGGGTTATGGGGAGAAATTGTATATCTTTAGATGAAATCGTGGACTTTTTGGGTTCTTTGAGTCCATAGGACTCCCTTTTTTGGTTTCGGTATTTGTACAGCTCTTAAGACGCATTTCCCTTTTGAACGCATTCTAATACAATTTTACTTATCAAAAAATAAATAAATAAATAAATAAAATGACAAATGTGGTATTTCGTCCTAAAAAATGTAATTGACCAGCGTTAACGATCACCGAAAAGGGGCAAAGTGTTATGACGGATCTAACCTTGAGGGAGGTCGATATAATTTTTAAAACGTTAGGAGTACTACATGTAATTAGGCCTAACCTCGAGGGAGGTAAGTGATATTTTTACTTAAATTTTTATGGGTAGTGAGGAGACTTCTGAAGAAAATTGCTAGATGATTTCTATTTTAGTTAGCTTAGTGTCACGGGCCTAAAGATTTGGCGTACCGGCATGGCCCGTGCAGCACCAAGGCATTGCTTCAGCTCGCACAAGCACCCTGGTCAGCCATCACGACCTGCCCTTTCAAGGATACATGCTGACTGGTTTCGGCCTGCCTTGGCCTCATCAGGGGAACGGCTCTAGTTCCTGACCAATTTGTGCAGGGATGGCTAACTCCCTTCTTCATAGTCAAGTCCATGACCAGCGACAAGCACCTCGCACTGAACCGAGTAAACCTACCTGAACTCTGAAGAGATACCATCCTGTGGTCCTGCACGCCCCTTCCCTGGAACCATTCCCAATCAATGAACGCTCTTAGCCAACCAGCATGCATGTCTTCTATGCTCATAGCGTCGTTAAGAATCACTTCGTGACATTCTCTCCCACCCAAATCCTGCAACGCCCCCTTCGCAGTACTGCACTGACTGCACTGTGTCCAACTTTCTAAAGTCTCACTCCTCCAAGTGGTATGCTTGCTTGCCCACCATCGCTTCCTTGTACAACCCCTGGCTGCACTCGCCCAATTATAGGGTTTCGGGCTAAAGGGATGCCCACTTCTTCAGGACGCAACTCAACGTTATGCCGCCCCCGCGACACCCCAAGCAAACAAGGGCCCTCTAGCTGACTTGATACCCGCCCTTCACAACGGTTTGTATCCCCCTTGATATTGCAAGAACTTTGGTGTGCGCGGCCCTCCGGCCATCCAATGCGAGCGGCCTCCTGGCCTTCAAAGGACGCATCCTCCTGGGGAGGTGGAGGCTCTTCTCCAACAGCATTGATTACCCACCGACGCTCTTCAATGCACCCACTTTATTCTCAAGACCCCCCGGATCGACGAGGGGGCAAACCTCTGTGCTTTGCCCCAAGTCCTGCTCTAATACCATTTGTCACGAGCCTAGAGATTTGGCGCAGCGGCACGGCCCGTGCGGCACCAAGGTGTTGCTTCAGCTCGCGTAAGCACCCTGGTCAGCCATCACGACCTGCCCTCTCAAGGATACATGCTGACTGGTTTCGGCCTGCCTTGGCCTCATCAGGAAAACGACTCCAGTTCCCGACCAGTTTGTGCAGGGATGGCCAACTCCCTTCTTCATAATCAAGTCCATGACCAGCGACAAGCATCTCGCACTGAACCGAGTCGACCTGCCTGAACTCTGAAGAGATACCATCATGTGGTCATGCACGCCCCTTCCCTATAACCATTCCCAGTCAATGAACGCTCTTAGCCAACCAGCATGCGTGTCTTCTATGCTCATGGCGTCGTTAGGAATCACTTCGTGACATTAGACTCGGTTATGTGTTGAGATCTGTGGATTTCTACGACTGCAGAGTATGTTACTTCTTGATAGCATGGCTGAATCAGTTTGGATAGGATGATCCAGTTTGTAGAAGAGAATTTTGTTTACGTATGTAGATGTATTCGGTAAATTGCAGTTCAAGTAATTTTTTGCCTTAACGCTTTAGTTTTTCGACTAGTTATATGACATTGTATTATTTCATCATCGTTGGCTTTTGTCATAAAGTCATTTTATCCGAAAGTTCTATAATTAGTTGTCAACTGGTTGGGGTTGTCTGACAGGATGAGTTTTGAGTGGGCAAATTTATCTGCCTGGACAAACTTTTGACTTCGAAAATTTAATCTTTATAAGCTTATGTTTCCCATCTGTTGAAACTGATTGTCAACTTATTTTACTTTTGATGGCAGTTTTCCACCAATTTCCCAAAGTACACTTCTTCAGTGGCTCAAAGGAATCTAAAGAATTTTTCTCTGGTAATGCTTGGTGCCTATACGAGTTCAACTTGCACATTTAATCGAAGTCAGAGAGATACGGCTTCTCTGCGAAATGGGCCGAATCTTACTTTTTTGAAGTTATGTACACACACACACCAGATGATGGAGTCAAATTTTCGATCATAATGATTTTTTTTTATTTTTTATTTTTTGATATACAATTTAGATTATAGCTCAGATGTCCAGTTTTAAGGTTTTAATTGGAACTTGAAAATTAAGTTAATTGAGAACTAGCATTCTCGGGAGGATACTTGATTGTTGGTTCCAATTCAACCCTAAAAGAGCATTTTATTTGAAATCAAATCAAATCATGCGACACAAATGTGTACATGCATGCATGCATACATACATATGTTTACTGCTAATTGGCAGATACTATAAGTTATATAACATTGGTTTTCTTTCAAATGGAGTAAGCTGGAAAGAATCAAAAGTTGGCAGGCCAAATATTGATACATGCAAGTTTCTTCTGTTCCACCACTTCTAAAGTAGTTTACTCCTCTCAAGTTGCGAGGTTCATTAACCTTTGATTAAATGATACTTGGCCATGCTTATTTTCAATTTGTGTATACTTCACGTTGCTTGCCCAATTTTTTTATTTGGTGTTTATCCATTATGGGCAGTGCAACAGTTATTAATTTGCTCTGATGTCCTTATAATCTCCGGGTGTTTCATCTGCAAGAAGAATGAATATATCTTCTTTCTTTTGTATAGTTTTTTCTCTTCCCGAGTGTTTGTTCTTTGATTTCATATTTTGGATTATTATTAGTATTTTTTGGCATGCTAATATGGAGCATTGCGAACTTCTAGCTTGAATTCTTCCATCATTTTTACTTTTTCTCTTCTGAGCAGCCCTATATTGAGTTGGCAAATAGTTATAGCACTGGAAAAGTATCAGAACTTGAGGCATACGTCCAGGCAAACAAGGAAAAGTTTGAAAGTGTGAGTAATTTGTGGTATACATCAAGTTATTTTTATTTTCAAATACATTGAGATGGAAGGCTGATACAAATGATCTCAATCAATATATTATTTACCTTGGTATATTTTGAAGTTTTGGTTATTCTAGCAAATTAATGGAACTCTTGCCTGAAACTTTTTATCATCTGAGAGGCTTTGGATTTCTTCCCCTGCAGGACAACAATCTTGGATTGGTGAAGCAGGTTATATCATCCATGTATAAACGAAATATCCAGAGATTGACTCAAACATACTTGACACTCTCTCTCCAAGACATAGCTAACACAGTGCAGCTGAGTAGTGCAAAGGAGGCAGAAATGCATGTACTTCAAATGGTAGTTACTGTGTGTCCCTCTTGATTTTTTAATGTTATACTTGCCCTAAAACTTGTATTTGATGGTCATATATCAAATTTTAGATCCAAGATGGCGAAATATATGCAACAATTAACCAGAAGGATGGAATGGTTAGATTCCTAGAGGATCCTGAACAATATAAAACGTGTGAGATGATCGAGCATATTGATTCATCTATTCAAAGGTATGCTATGTTATTCAGAAAATTTATAAATTTTGGTTTCTCAATAAGGGACTGGAAAAGAAGAAAGTAGGAGCTCAAGATATCTTTCAAAAGCTCCTGAACTTTTTGCTTCCAGTTCTTGCCAAATCAACCGCTGTTGGGGAAATCATCAAAAAAAAATTCACCTTAGTACTTTAATTCAATAAATCAACCTGATCAAAGAGAATGTCTTAAATTTATATTAAGTGATTGAAATGTTTGTTTCAAATACACTGTTATTTGTCGTTCTGTGGATGCATTGTCTGTTGTTCACCTTTGGGACGGTTATGATTACTATTCTTCTATTTATTTTATTATTATTTTGCTTTAGTTAGTTTATTTAAAATTCCAACATTTTTGTAGTTACAATGATAAAATATTTAACGATGATAAGTGGCAGAATAATGGTTTATAGCAATTGTTTTTGATAGGAGCTGTTGTATGAACCATAACGAAAGAGGCAATATTAAATTTTATGTTTGCTTTCCAGGATAATGGCACTTTCGAAGAAGCTGACTGTTATGGATGAACTCATCTCCTGTGATCCTTTGTACCTAGCTAAGGTGAGCCAGTCATTCTCATTGATCGAAAATTTTCTGTTGAAATTTAACTGGTAATTGCTGGAAACTAATTGAGCAATATGCTTTTAATTCAGGCTGGGAGAGAGCGTCAAAGATTTGAATTCGATGACTTTGATACTGTTCCTCAAAAATTCAACATATGAACAAAGGAATTACCCCACTTCACATTGATGAGAGATTTTTAAACGATGATGAATGTGATGCTAGGCTTACTTTGATTTATCAATGGCAAAATTCCTCTAGTCATTTTGGTCTTCAAAAGGGGAAGTTGAGTGGTTGGATTGTAATTCCATCATGAATTTAATATTTTTGGCTTATATGTTCCATTTTCACCTATACAAGTGTTGGATCCTCCTATTCTTGTGTTTTTTCTATTTGACAGTAGTAGGTTCGCTGCTTTCTTCAATCTATAGAGTTATGGTATTATTTATATAAATGGTGTATCTGGACAACTTTTTTTGTACCAACATTAGGATTTCAATTGCAATTTGCTAGAACTGGTCTCAGGCATTGAGATTGATGGTGATCCAGACAAATATAATGGAACTTGGATCTTTACCTGATGAACGAGTAAATATCTCTCAGGTTGTGGCATCGAATTAGGTCATCACTTTTCTGGTGAATTGATGTATCAGTGGTTCATTCCGTGCTCCATTGGAGGAGATGATACTGATTGCCCAATATTTTTCTGAGAATGTTCTGGTAAACATGGAGCATATGGAAATAAGTTTTCAGGAGGATACGAACATAATTTAGTAAAAAAAAAATTATAAATTGCAAGAATTTTTTTTTGACAGAATGGTGCAAATGGATTTATATAACTTGTTAATTTCATAATATATATATAGGAAGGCTCGAACTTTTTAAAAATTGTTTAGAAAATTTAATTATATTATTAAGTGTTTAATTATATTTAAAAAGTATTACTCCGTAAGTGTTTGGTGAATTAAATTATTTAAAATTTTTAATTATATTTAATAATAGCAACTTAAAGAATGAATGTAATTATTTTTAGTACAAGTTGTTTCCTATCCGAAATTGAGTTGGATTTAGAGAACGTCGGTATAATTTGGAAAGTAATCCGAAATAGGGTTGGATTTTTGTCTAAGTAATTTAAGGGAGTATTACATATATATATATATATATATATTATGTATCTCCAACCCTAAAAAGCTACACTTTTCATTCGGGAGGGTACACCAGCGGTAGATCCTCCCTTTCTTCGATCTGAAGCTCTTCTACTCATACCTTTCATCTCTACAATTTTTCTTCACAATTCTAACGGACATGGACATCTATAACATCTATAACGTAGAGACTAAATGGTGGTTCCACAAAGATGATCTTAATCTTGAGCCTACATTAGTGCCACCGGCGACTGATTCGTTTGGCCCGAAATTACGAGTTACCAAAATCCGGTACAAGTTGTACAACCATTCTTTCGTTTTAGGAGAAAAAATATCCACGGTGAAAACAATTAAGAAAATACCCAATTTCGAATACTGTATCTCGTGTTTCTCTCAATTCCTCTCTAAGGTCACTCGCATGCCATGTGATCATATCTACCATGAAGATTGCATTCTCCATTGGCTAGGGATTAGTAATTAGTCTTGTCCGGTTTGTCGCTTCAAGATGCCAACAGAGTTGTTGAACATTTACTGGCCTGAGGAATCAGTGGAGTAGAATCCTGTAACATTGATTGAATCAGTAGAAAAAAATCATCCATGTTGTTTCGTATTTTCATTCTCAAGCATTCACCATTGTATTGTGAATGAAAAGAGAGAGTGTAATAAAAGTGATGTACCACTGATTGCCCAATATTTTTCTGAGAATGTTCTACCACTGGTAAACATGGAGCACAAGGAAATAAGTTTGCAGGAGAATATGAACATACCGGTTTGCCCTTTACCAAAAGAGTAATGATATAGGCGCCGAAGGTTTTTGGCCGAACAGGGGACGAATCTGATGTGGCAAGGCCACCTCATATGATTAAATCTAAATGAAACAAGAAAAAGACTAATGTACCCCAAATGTTTAGCATAATTTTCATTTAATAACCTTTCAGATCTGAAATAGAACATTCAACAACTCCTTAGCCTATGAAAGTCATCTCTCTCCGTCTCAAAACTCTCTGGACTTGTCAATCTCTTTCTTCTCTGTCCTCCCCATCAACATTTATCTGTTTTGCATCTTCACTATCTCGCTTTAAAAACCTTTAAATTTTTTCCATCCTCATGACTCCACTAGGGCCGGCCATCATCTTGCACATCAAAACCTGTTCAAATAACCTATTCTTTTCTA
>JAOTQH010263541.1:0-11099 GCA_025631255.1 Cornus kousa | reverse complement strand
AAAATTTTCCTACCTCCATTTGAAAAAAAAAAAAAAAAATACATCTCTAATTATTTCTGATTCAAATTTATAAATATTAAATAATGTTAAATATAAAAGAGAGAAACTGTATATTGTATTGATGTCTATGAGATATGGGATACACAGATGTTTATATAGGTAACGAGATGTGTGGAGAGCAAGAAACCTAAACCCTATATTTGATAAACCTATACACGGTTGAAATATATTTTACAATGTTTATTATAATTAATTGGAGTTCTAAACACAGTCGCACATTTGATTGGTTAAAAAATAAGTTATAATTAATGTCTCTTTCCTTTTTTCTTTTTTCTTTTTTTTTTTGAAATTATAAAACTTCAACTTTAAAGCCAAATTACCCTTTTAAATTATTTCATCTTTCTTTATATCTAATAACCTTCATTCTTTCCTTTGTTAAATATATTTTACTTTTTTTTTCTTTATTTTTAACAATTTTCTTCTTTATTTTTATTTTTTTCTTTCCTGATTGGATATTTATGGCTATCCTTCTTTGTTTACTTTCTTTCTTTCTTTTGTTCACTTGTCTTATATATATATATATTCCACCTTAATAGATTTTTTCTTGAATTTTATGTAATTTAATTGAAATAACAGTATGAGATTGAGGAGATTGAGTTTTAATTGGAGTAATATTATAAAATTTGAGTTTTAGTTAATATATGAGATAAGAGAAGTACGGTTTCCCAATTTATTCACAGTATAGTTAACTACTATATATATATATATAGAAAATGAAAAAAAAAAAAATCAATTCACATAAATTTATAATTTTTTTTTTCTCTCTTTATCTAAAGAAGATGGAGAAACGGTGATAAACTATTCACACGATGAGCATATATATATATATATATATATAGTTAAAAACAATTGAAAAAAAGAGAAAAAAAAAAAAAAAGAATAAGGTAGATAAGCAAAGAATAATATATATATATATATATACGTACAAATAGGATAGAAATATATATATATATATATAAATAAGGATAATTTGGTCTTAAAAGTTGAAGTTTTATAGTTTCAAAAAATAGGAAAGACATTAATTACAACTTCTAATTGGGTTTTTCAATCAAACAAATGTGTAACTGTGAATGCACGGATAAGGACCTCCAGTTACACAGTAATTCATTTTCTCTATTTTTATAAGGAAAAGTGCATTCCAACATTTTCGTAAGAACATCCCAACATTTTACTACTATGCATCGCAATATCTTTCTACTATGTATTTCAAATATGGGTGATGTGGCTATTTCTGGACCACTCATTTCAAAATGGAATAAATGATACACTATTTTACTGGAAGTGATTTTCACCCGTGAATGCACAGTCGCTTGCGCAACTGTGTTTAACCGTCCTCTTTAATTAAGTTGCATATTTTCTAATAGCTTAAACTTTTAAATGATTTAATATAAACGTGCGTGTATAATTTGAATGCATTCTTTGTACATGACAGGGTTTGCCAGCCTTCACCACCGCTGTAAACAACCAACTTGCCCTGAATCTGAAACGGATTTGCCGCTTGGGAGTGCGAAAAGTAGCCCTAACAGCCATGGAACCCTTGGGGTGCTTGCCTAAATTCACTGCCTCGTCTTCGTACCAGAATTGCAGTGCAACTGAAAATGCAGCCACAAAGTTCCATAACCAAATGTTGCAGCAAACAGTGCAGAAGTTGAACAATGAAAGCAGTGGATCTGTGTTTGTGATGCTTGATTTATACAGCGCTTTCATGTCTGCATTGAAGATAAAAGAAAACCATGCAGGTGATATTTTTTACAGACCACATAGACATGCCTTAAATTAAACATGCATATACAATATAAATATATTTGACATGCAAATCATATATATATATATATGCGTGTGAAAATCTACGATATATATAGGTTCCTGTTGAATGTAGTGATGGGATCACTTGATGAACGATATAACTGTTAAAAAAACTCAGTACCCAGTGTATTGTTGACTGTTTTGATAAATATGTTTATCCATTACCCGCACACTTTTAAGTGCAAGAGTACATCTTAAAATAATTGGTAAGTGTGAAGAGTGTGCTTGAAATACAATTGGAGTATGTCATTCTATTTATCATTTTTTTAAAAAAATAAAAAATAAAAATAAAATAAAAGACAGTAAAAAGTACAAAACAGAGGGTGAATATTATGTCCTTACATGTATTACTTTTGTATACATGTAATTAATATGCTTAATGAAATAGTCGTGACTCATGAGAGACGATGGAATATTTAAAAAATCATGTGTTTATATATTTATTAATTTGCAAAGAGATTCTTAGAATAAAAGAAATCCAAATCTGAATTTGCATTTGCATTTTAACCATGACTTTTGAACCAAAAAAAACTGTCTTTCTTAGTTGTATATGCTGAAATTTTGGGAGGGGTTAAAAATTCAATTTAAACAAAACAATTCATGACCAAATATGAATATATTTTATGAAAAAGAGTAGCGCTATTAAAAGTCAGAATTCTTTGAACAGACATTATTGATTGGCAAGATAGAAGAAAGTGAGACGTTTCAGTTTCTTATACTTTACATATATAACTAATCAAAAGTACTCACCGAAGAAATTTCGGTTGAAAGAAATCGTAACTATATCATTTTCTTCTATATGTTTCTTAGTGTGAAATGGAGAAACATATAATTACTATCAACTGCTCAAGAAAATAAATAATATTTATATATATATATATATATAAATTAACCCAATCTTCGTGGTGCATGCAGAAAATTCAGAGTTTGTGAATCCATTGAAACCATGCTGCGTGGGTGTGAGCAGAGAATATGGATGTGGAAGCCTAGATGAGAATGGAGTGAAGAAGTACATGGTTTGCAATAACCCTGACCAATCGTTCTTTTGGGACATAATACACCCTTCACAACAAGGCTGGCTTTCAGTTTACAAATATCTACTATCTTCTCTCCACCATCATCTATTCATTTAGTGGAGAATCTTTTTTTCTTTTTTTCTTTTTTCTTTGTTTTTTTGTGTGGAGAATTTAGTGTAATTTAGTCAAATTGTTAAATGAAATTAAAATTCATCCACTTGAGAGATAGAGATATATCACTGAACTACAACACTCTCGTAGATAACATAAGAAAATGAATTTACCATTTTGTCATTTTTCATTAAAAAAAATTATTAAATCAATTTAAATATCATTATCCTTCTCCTAAATGGTTTCAATGTGCTACTATAAGCGCTTTGAAAAACAGGGTATGACCACGGACTAGTGAAAATGTGTATTGGGTTTGAGGGGGAGAGCATTACATATCAACTAAAGTGGCCATGGAGACCATTATCTAAAAGGCTACATAGGAGTTTGGCTCATTTACTGAGAGCCTCACTCAACTAAAGGATGTATAGTTATGGAAGAAATTTTTACATGGGTTCAAGATTATATGATCTCGATAAATTACAACTCGTCACGTAAATAAATATGTGGTTTTATTCAATTTTTATCTTGTACCATATAAAAAGTTCAGATTATTCAATTTTGATGTAGGTTACCTACCTTAAGTGCATGACAACTTGTAAGTAGTGCGGTGCAAAAGCTATTATGTTGATTAAGTTGTAAACAGTACATTAATACAATGGACTGTGACTCAGGCTCACACCCACTTCGCTCTAACAAGTATCAATCTTTGAATATCTATTTGACTTTGCGACACCCCGTCCAAACACGCTAGACTTCAGGTTATTTCTTGACGTTTGTATAAGGGTTGGTGAACACTCCTTGAATGCTCCAAGCCCTTCAAAATGTAATCAATCCCTCCTCTTCCTTTAAATCTGAACTTTGTGAAAGTTAGAAGAAAACCCTACTAAACTGATCCATTTATGTAATCTGATGTACACTGAAGATTCTGTACATGTTGATCAGTAGAAGGACATCACACTAAATCACTTTTGTGTTTAAGTATGTGCTCTTAAAGATAATTAAATTTCTCTAAAAAATCTCAAACAAAGCTATAATGTTTATGTAAAAAGATGAAAACCTTATTTTTCAATTGAAAATTTGGAACAATCAACCTCCTATAGGATTAGAGATAGATGACGTATTTATATGCTAGAGTCTTTATATTTAGTAAATAATAACAATAATAATAAAATTATGCAAAGATATCCCTACGAATTTGGATAAAAACAATAAACTAAAATGTTAACAAAAAGTTGGAATCCCGCACGCATGTTCATAAAAATGCAAATGGTTCTGTTTAGAATGCAACAGGTTCTATTTTTAATGTTGGCTATTTCAATCATAGAAAGTGCAATTGGTTGTGTTTTGAAGTACAATCGGTTCTATATTGGCCAAGAGCCCTATTTTGACCTGCATAAAGTGCAAGTGGTTTTGTTTTATGTGCGTGCACGCTGTTATACATTTGTTGAGTATTAAAAATTGCCCTATTTTAACTCTTAATACTCTCGCAACCAACTCAAAACATATAGGTAGAATGTGTCTTTACGCACATATATGTTTTAAATGATATTTATAACCAATTTAACAAGAAGAGTCACTTGCACTTCAGATCTTAAAAGACCGAAATTAAAGATAAACAAAAATACAATTCGATTATTAAGTTTTGATTCCGTAATAATATAACAACATTACAAATTTCTACCTCACACAAATGACTCCATCATCTTTCCAAAAAAAAAACTTTGGACTATTGGCCACGATCACACCATGACACCAAGAATGGCTCTAATGACACCCGGTCATTATCTACCAATCAAGGCACGTTCCACATGGCCGTGCTACAAACCACAACTCCAGGCACATGATTCTTTCCCATTTGTGGGTGATCCTGGGACACCCACCCACCATGTAATATGAATTTTTTTTTTCAAAATCCTGGGTGACCCACTTTGCAGTGCCTCCAGCAATGAAAATTCTTCATTTTTATCAATAATAGGAAATAATAATTCATTAATGATTGAAAATATATACTATTCTCCAATTATAAATATATATATATATATATATATATTCTTAATTTTTTTTATGTGACTCCAATTAACAGTATCCAACAATAATTTTTTTTTTTTCATTCTTTTAAATAATTAAAAAAATAAAAACATGACTCGAACCTTGGATTGACAGTGTGTTTTTAGTAAGACAACTTACTGCTAAAACACATGGTTACCTATTACGCAAGTACAAACTCTCTTCTATCTTAAGTGTTTTTCTCAATATTTGCCACATTAGGACAAAAATGGGACAATTTTATCACTTTCCATTAACTAAGCATGCCACATAAGCAAACCTTGTTTGGACATTGATGACCATACTTGAAAGATTTGGCAAAATAGAATTTGGGAAGCTAGCTTAAGTTTGGTGCTTTTGATTTGTTTTTATGTCTAAAATGTAAAAAAAATTATGGAATGAATCTCCAAACACAACATGATCATTTCACAGCTCTATAAGAAAAAACACTTGTTCAAAGGTACGATAATACCAAACCAAAAAGACAATGGTCGCAACGTATGCTTAGTTTTCGTGCATGCCATCCAATGTGAAGGAACCAATGGAGTGAAACATTTAAAATAAGAAAATACATCAATTCTCAGATGGGGTGTTACAATAATACAATGACACACTTTTAAACTTGTCATCTACATGTGAATTAAAAATTTAAGTATCAGTAATTAGTGTTTGACACGTTTGGCTGCCCCGATTGTGACTGGGTTTGTTCTGCAGTAAAGCGGTGGAGTTCTCAAGAACATTGTCTTTTAAGACTCAAAAATATCATTAATACCTAGGAATTATTACTTGCTCCGAAAATTTGATTTCAGTCAATCACAACTTGACACGTAAGTAAATTTTATTTTTTTTGTATTTTTTTTTGCGTATGAAGTTGTGATTGGCTGGGATATGTAAAACTTTTTGTTTGAAATTTATATGAGATATTAATTTTGTAATTGAAACTTTTTTGTGTCAAAACAAGTAACTTTAATTTTATGTTTTATTTTGAGTTTCAAGGTTGGAAGTAGAACGACAAGTACAACTAATATGCATTCAATTTTGATTCGTACGAATACATCATGTTAAAAAAGAGATGTTGGTGAATGGGAAATACTTTAGGGTTCAAATTGTTCATCTAAAATTACTTGATTTCACTCTTTGCCGAAGATTCAGACTTGATTTCACTCTCTGCCAAAGATGGACCGGTCGCGTTTCCCTCTAACCAGTCCATGTTCCCTTGCAATTTGGTGTTTTCCACGTATAAAACTTTCTGTCACAAATGGACGGGTTTCACTTTTCACAATCGGTCCACCTAGCCTAGGAAGCTAAATATGATTCATGTTATATATTTTTGCTAAAAATGGATCGGTCGTGCTTTTCCTGGACTCCCCGAACCAATATAGAAATTGCAATTGTATTCCATTTGCAGTTTTTTTTAATTTTTTTTTTAGGGATTGCTTTTGCACGAACTTGATTTTCAAGAATTTTTAGGTCTCATTAAAATCTATATAAACACCTTTTCTATCTAGGTTTTGGATAGCTTTTTAGTACTTAATTTTCATAAGAGTGATTTATGGTGATATTCTCTCTGAGATCGGAATGAGAGCATATTTAATGCGCAAAAAGAGCAAAAAAAAACTCCTAAACTATACCATTATTGCATAATGCACCCCTGAACTATTTTTTTAAGCAAGTTGTCCCCTTAAACTATATCATTGTTACAAAATGCCCCCTTAAAGGCCACCGGAGGCTAAATTCCGGGCAACAGAGAAACACAATTACTAATATACCCTTCCTTAAAATTTTATTATAAAAATATAAAATATCATCAGTACAAAAGATTTTATTTGTCTTCGCACAATTTAGAATTTGGAGGAAAAGAGGAAGCGATCATACTTTGAAGGTATCAGAACATTCGCGTATACAAGGATCAAGGGAGTAATAAGCTTAAAGTCTTGTGTTCTTGGACGGGAGAGTCGCAAAGCCGAAAACGTTCAGGAATTGGTTCTTGGTAGAACGGAATGGGTGTGAGCTTGACTCAAAATCCATTGTGCTTTACTTCAACTATAGTGGATTGTTTCGCTCGTGATAGCAGTCTTTGAAGTTTTTCTACATGATTGGTTGATTTTCACCAATTACAATTTTCTCACTTAAAACCCGATACCATCTCTCAAACTCTACTAGGATTGTAACTCAAGCAGGCCCAACCCGAAATAACCCGAGCCCAGCCCGAAAATTTATGTGTTTGGACTTGGGCAGTTCGACTCGGACTTAAGCCGGGCTCGGGCTGGGCTTGGGCCTGGGCTAAAGATTTTCTATATGGTCCTAGCCTGAAATGAGTGCAAAGCCCGCCCAACCTGCCCGAGTTGCAGCCCTAAACTCTACCTTACTTATTTTACTTTACTATTTATATTTTTTTAATTATAAATATTTAATTAATCATCATTATGAATAAATAAATTAATCAATCGCCCCAAATTTTAACAAGTTAACCACTTCACCCCTCCCTAAAATTTCTATTATCGAAAAACTTAATCAAATGACACTGGGCGACTGACAATTTATCATCTATATGACAATCATAAAAAAAATAAAAATAATAATAATAATAATAAAAATAAAATAAAATAAAAACAAATTTCTATATAAATTTATGTACAATGACAGTATGGTTGACCTTAATTACCTATCCGTGGGAGTGATATATTTTTTTCCTTTCTTTTTTTCCTTTCTTGTCATTCACCTTATCTTTTTCAATAAAAAAAATATACTATGTCTTTCAATAAAAGTAAATCATGGTGATGTGCCTGCAATGATGATTCTTTTTTCCGACAAATTAAAATATTTCATGTTGACAATATGGGAAAGTGAAATATAAATATTATATATTTCAAGAAAAACGATAGCCATTTTCATCTCATTGGTAAAATTTGTTAAACATCTCGTCACCGGACATGCGTCTAATCTAGCATTTCGATCTGTGAGTTTGAATAAATCCATAACACTTACGTTGATGATGTTACACAATGGTTGAAATTGTCCCTTATGATACTCTCATAAAATTAGAGTTACGTACCAAATGTGAAAATACTAAAATACTTCTGAAACAATTGATAAAGGTATGATAAAATATATTATTTGCCTCAAATTAATTGTTCCTTTTGAAAAATCTATCTTTTTAAGAGGATGGATTTTAATATATTTCTTTATTATATTGGTAGTAAATAATTTACCAAATATGTTCAAAGCAGTTCCATTAGATGTGATGATTTACTTTTTATAAGTTCAATAAAAAAAAATTAAATTAGTAATATTGCAAAAAAATAATAATAATAAAAAGTAGTACTTTAACTTTTTTAATGAAACATATATTTGAGACTACCAAAAATAAAAACATTTAATTGATGAAGGGAGTAAATTACAATCATGTTAAAAATATATTTGTTAGAATATATTCTCTCCGTTCCTTATCAATAATCTATTTTTCTCTTTTATTTTAAATTAGTTGTCCACTTTGAAAAGTTAAAACATCTTTTCATTATATTTTCATCATTGTCCTTTATCTTTTTTAAAACATTCAAACTTTAGTATTATATATATTTAAAATTTAAAGAACAATTTAGTAATTTGAAAAAAGGGAGAATATATTAATTACATGCCCTTTTAAAAAGTTATAAAACTAAAGACAACTAATAAGAGCCGAGACAGTAAAACGACTTTGGATTAATATTATTGATTTTTGTGTTACGAGTTCATCTGTCTTGACAATTATATATTTGTTACAATTTTTTTTTTTTTTAAATCGCATATATCGATCCACAGCACACACACATTCCATAATACCACGTGGACAATATATTAATTGCCGTCATTATTACATTTGTTGATTGTGGAATATCTGATAAAACAAACAAAAGCAAAGAGGATGGACCTTGAATCTTGGACCATCACACAATATACAAAATATATATGATAAAAGATAAATAAAGTCGTTTGATTCTGTGCAAATCTACAAGATGAGCATCGATGCAGATCTCTGCCACGTGGAGGCCCTAAGAACCATGATTGGTTAAAGGGACAAAACATGTTTTTGATGGTGGCACAGGATATTTGTAATACCCACTCAAACATGTTTCACGGGCTTGTACTTCTTCTATGCAAGTTGTACTGCAACAACTACCGTTCATGTACATGTACTATAGTCTATAAAGCTATGGCTTCCACATTAAATCTAAACAACTTTCGAACCACTTCATGTTTTCCAAATATGCTTCATTTGGTGAACACTGTAATCCTAAAAATGCAAGAAGAACATTTAATGAAAAATGTGGATCTAAGTAGGTTTAAAAATTAAATCACTTAAATAATTAATAAAGTTCCGTATATAAATTTAATATACACTCATATATTTAAACTTGGATTTAAAAAATGGAATTAAAATTTAAATTGTGTTCGGTATATAATCATTGTAAGCGTGCGGCATTAAAAATTAAGAATACAAAAATTATAACTAAACTATCAAGAAAATTGAGCTGTGAGAGCGCAAAAAAGGAGTTATGAATATTATCTCCCTTATACTTATATCATATACGTGTGGGAAATTATATTTACAATTATTTATCAAATATTAAACTTATTTATCCTAATAAAAATAACACAAAGTTGAATGAAATAGGAAAAAACAAAATATGAACGACTACTCTAAAATTATATATATATATATATGTGTGTGTGTATATACACACACATATGCACATTGCGCACACATATTATAAAGTCATATAATATATATGTAATTTTTTTATCCCAACAAATTAGGAGAAGGATGAATAAATACTACCTCCGTTCTAAATTAAATATCCTATTTAAAAAATACTCCCTTCGTCTCATTATAGGTGTCACTTATGGGGAGTAGTAATTTTTTAGGAGACATGTGGGACATACTTTTGTCTGCGTACAAAATTACTAATTTATCTTTTGAAAATTTGAATGTTTAAGTTTAAAATTGAAACTGAAAGGATATTTTTAAAATGATGTGAAATATATTATTTTAAAAAAAATAAGTGAACACTTATTTTGGGACAAATAAAAAAAAAAAAGTATAACACTTGTTTTGAAACGAAGAGAGTATCTTTTTTAGGCCAGAAATATTAACTCGTGATTTTTCCTCCTATAATTATTTGTTGGGAAAGAAGGAGTACTAGCTCGTGATTTTTCCTTCCTATAATCACTAATTCCTAATAATGACATGGGCACTCACCAATTAGGCCTATAGAAAATTGACGCGTAAGCGGAACGCGTGCTTCTACGTTACGTGAAGATAATTAGCGACAAACTGACATTGTCCACACCGAACCCAACTGAACTTCTCTTTTTAACCTTCTTTAAAAACCCAAGCCTCAACACCTCCGCCTCAAATCCCATTCCAAAATTAAACTAGCTTCTACTCTCTCTTCTCCCCCCTCCTAATTCAGATCCTTCTGTTCAAGTATAGTCACCATGTCTCAGGTATTCAATTATTCTTTTGTTCTTGACTCTGTGTACACATTAATTTTCAACTCTTTGATTGATTTTGTTTTCTGTCTGTTCTGTTGTTGCAATTGTTGTTTTCTTCGTTTTAAATTTCTAATAAGGGTAGGTTTTTTTGGTTTACATTTTGGATTTGTGGGTTTGCTTTCAGTGTTCAGGTTTCCTCTTCTGGTATTTATTTATCTAAACTTAGGACGGATGCTAAAATTCAATTATCATCAAATTTGGGGTTTATTTTTTTTAGCAACAATTTACTCAAAAGAGTGAACATTTCTAAGAAAATCAGTTAGAAGTAGGTAGATTGTGCAAAATTCTGTGGAGTTAAAAAAGATCATAAAATTTAGGGGTGCCTATAACAGTTTGAATTTTAGGAAAAAAAATTAATGTAGTGAATTTACATACCCATTTTTAACAACATGAGGTTTCTCATTTCAAGACATGTTATTAGAAGGGATATAAAAGGTAAGAAATTACAGGCTATACGGGTCGAATTACATTAAATTTACCTAAATATAAATCAACTTTACTAATTTGCTAAATGTTTCCATACAC
>JAOTQH010263530.1:0-11099 GCA_025631255.1 Cornus kousa | reverse complement strand
AGATTTGTTTCCGATAAGAATTTTAATTCTAAATTTTTTATTTTCCTCTTAGTTAATTTGGGTTTTTTCTCATGTGAAAGTATTGATTTTTTTATTTTGCTCTCGGTTAACATTCTATTTGGGTTTTTTTCTCATGTGAAAGTACCGATTTAATCAATGTTTTGGGTATGCATAATTTTACATTGTTTCAATTGTTGTCTGAGTTTTTGGTTTGTTGATATTTGTTTATAGAAGTGTTTTACCATCAAGAGCTCAAATACCATATATATAATAAAATTATTTATGCACCATAAAGTTTCATTAGGTCTTGAAATTTTGTTTGGGTGATTTCTCTCTCTCTCTCTGTGTGTATATATATATATATATATTTATTTATTTATGTTCGTGCCTGCGATTGTCTATGCAATTAATTTGTAGAGTGTTATATTTTTGGTTCAAGTTATTAAGCTTTTACATTAGTGAACTAGTTGTCCATTGCAACAATATATGAATATCAGATTGGAGTTATTTCATTTTGGCTGTTATGTTTAACTGTGTCTATGAATTAAAATTATAGAATTAGAAAACTTATATACACACCTATGATATTGAAAACAATGCATGGTTATTTAGAAACCAATCGGCCACAATATAATGCTCATCTTCTTATTTATTATTGATTTTGAGTAATTTGATTTGGTTATGTTTTACCATTTGAAAATAATTCTTTATATATATCTATTAGACTTTGAAGGGTTGGTTACAATTATATATATTTTCTCTTATATTAGGTAAACATGGGTCTAAATATTGATTTGAATTTAACTCATGAAGAATGTGACAATGAGAAGTTTCCATGTGGAGGTGAAAATATCATAGATAGTGAAAAAGATTATGAAATGGAACAAGAATTACAACCTTACAGTGGTATGGAATTTGATTCACACCAAGAAGCATACTCATTTTACTTAAAGTATGCAAAGTCTGTGATTTGGTGTCGCAACAAAAGCTAGTCGCAAGTCAAGGACAAGTGGGGAATTTATTGATGTAAAGCTTGCATGTACAAGGCATGGGCTTACATGAGAGTATGGTGTTTTTAATCCACGACCTTCTTTGAGGATCGATTGTAAAGCAATTTTACATGTAAAGAGAAGACAAAATGGAAAATGGTTTGTTCATGATTTTATTAAGGAACATAATCATGAACTTTTTCCTAGCCATACACACTACTTGCCGTGTCATAGGAGTATCACTCCTACTATCAAGTATAACATTAATACTTTGCATGTAGTTGGGGTGAAGACAAGTAAGATTTTTGCTGCCATGGCCAAACAAAATGCTCGGTATGAAAACATTTGGTTTTTGGAAAAAGATATTAAAAACCATTTTGATAAGGAAAGGCGTTTAGAGTTAGCGTCAGGGGATGCTTAAGCAATGATGGAACATTTTATGCATATGCAAGAAGAGAATGCTAATTTCTTTTATGCATTGGTTTTAGATGAAGAACAACGTTTAAGAAATGTTTTTTGGGTTGATGCAAAAGGACTAGAAGATTATAAGATTTTTGGAGATGTTTCTTTTGATACTACATACATCACAAACAAATACAAAATGCCATTTGCTCCATTTGTTAGTGTGAATAATTATTTTCAAACTACACTTCTTGGATGTGCATTGCTTGCAAATGAGACAACATCAACATTTATTTGGTTAATGCAAACATGGATTAGAGTAATGGGTGGAAATTCTTCAACTGCTATCCTAACTGACCAAGACAAGGCTATGAAAGCAGCTATTTCAAAGGTATTCCCAAATGCACAACATCGCTTTTGTTTGTGGCAAATATTGAAAAAGATTCCTGAAAAACTTGTTCATGCAATAAGAAAACATGAATTTTTTTTGAGAATATTCAATCGATGTATTTATAATTCATGGACTGAAGAGGACTTTGAGAATAAATGGAGGAATATGGTTGAAAGATTTGAACTTACAAAAAATGAATGGATTGAAGCATTATTTGAGGATCATAGACATTGTGTTCCAGTTTACATGAGAGACAAAATTTTTGCCAAAATGTCTACAACTCAAAGATCTGAAAGTATAAATTCTTTTTTTGATAAATATATGAGTAGGAAGACTTCATTGAAGGAATTTGTTGAACAATACATGGTGGCTTTACAAGATAAAGAAGAAAATGAGACGTATGCTAATTTTTGTACATTGTACAAAAAACCCATTTTAAAGTCTGCTTCGCCTTTTGAGACACAAATTTCAACAGTTTATACACAAAGTCTTCAAGAAATTTCAAGTTGAGGTTTTTGGAGCATTTGGATGCTATCCCCAAAAAGAATTGGATGATGGTACGGTTAAGAGTTTAAAAGTTCAAGATTTTGAAAAGAATGAAAATTTCATGGTTGTATGAGATGCAAGCAAGAAAGAGGTTTTTTGTGTATGTAGTCTATTCAAATACAATGATTGTCTTTGTAGACATGCACTGGCGGTACTCCAATCTTTTGGTGTTTTTGACATCCCATCTCAATACATCTTAAATAGATGGACTAAAGATGCAAAAAGTCTTAATACTATAAGACACATTCCAAAAGCTGTTCGTTCGAAGAAACAGTGTTTTAATGAGCTACTTCAAGAAGCCACCAAGTTAAGTGAGGAAGGGTTATGAGAGTTATAACATTGCATATGATGCATTAAAGCAAGCTTTGAAAAAATGTGTAATGATTAATAATTCTTTTAACGGCTTTAAAGAGCCTAATAGTTCTCATGAACTTGATAAAGAGAATATTGATAGTAATGTGATGCTTGATAAGTCAGTGTTTGGTCCACAAGTGTCAAATACGAAAGGAGCTCCTAAAAGGCTCAAAAATGGGATTGAGAAAAAGAGTAAAAGAAGATGCAACAAACCAAAAGAGGTTAGAATTTTGGTTGCCTTACATTCTTACTATATCATTTTTGTGATATATTTCTTAGTTACTAATTATTAATGCTTGCATTGTTTTAGGTTCAAAAGCATCTAGTGCCTAATGGTAGGAACAAAAAATCCATAGAAAGAGAGGTTTGTCAATACTTTTCTTTAAGCTCTCAAATAATAGTATGAAATGGAATAGTATCTCCTTATCATTTCTTTGTGTTTCAAGGACATGTAAACTCACGACCCGAAAGATTTCATAATATGCATAATCTTGAAGAACAATATATGGTATGGTGTAATAGGTGATGATGCTCATTTTAAATTGAGAAATTTTGACTTTTGCTTTGAATTTTATAGGTTCATTTCAAGGCAATATATTTGGACATTGACGATTGTTATGGCGTAGAGCAAAATACACACTTGAGAATCATTGTCATATGTTTGCTTCTAGCGAACTTACGCAAGATTAGAGTTTTGATTTAACACCACCCTGTACACAACATTTTGAGGTATATAGTAAATTATTAATTTTAATTTACTTTTTACTTGCATACCATAAAAATAGTCTCATTTTTTTTTTGTTCATAGTTCATAAAACTGTCTTTTATTAATTAAAGTGATGAAAAAATGTATTTGATATTCTAATGATTTGAAAATTTGCAGGTCTGATGAAACGAATTTTATTCCCAGCGAGGAAGAACCATACTTGGTTGGCTATTGTTGCGAGGGGTGGATCACTTGTAAGGTATTCCCCTATTGAGGCTTCCAGCATGGGTGAAAAAACATCAAAACAGCAATACCATTTTTGGAAGTGGAACATTCAGAAACAGTCCTAGTTGTTGCTGTTTCGGCTGCTAGATGCTATTGGTCTTAGTTGGGAGTGTGGAAGTGTTTTTTCCAACAGTTTTGTTCTAACACGCCCCAAATGGTTTATGAAGAAAGAAATTTACTTTTGGTCATGATCTTGTGGGATATGATTGGATTGAATTTACAATTACATATAACTTTTTATCATGTATTAATCTTTTGGGGTATGATTAGATTTAATTATGGGTGTAGATAAATTTTACTCTTTTGTAAGTGAAAGGATTATGGCACTAATATTATTAAATATTTTTCATGATTTATTGGGTTTTATAAAATGTGATTTCTCAAAATTTCAGTACTTATTGCTTATTATTCTTTGTCACAACTGTTTTGGTGTAAAAATGAGTTAGAAGTGTCAACATTCGGGACTCTATGGATTTTGTTTAGCAACAAAATATTACTCTGGTGGATCAATAATATGGGCGGCTTTGAGGCCTCTCCAAACAGAGTCTAAAAGCGTTTTAATCTGTAAGGCAACGAGAGAAATAACGGTTAATGAAGAGTCATGGTGGAAAACCGACATCTTAGCCCATAAACACGTGACTTGAAACAACTCTAAAAAGATGGAGTCAAATCCATTTAAAACACAACTGTAAAAAGAGAAGAAGTCAAATCCATTTAAAACACAACTGTAAAAGAGAGAAAGTTAAATCCATTTAAAACACAATTAATATGAACTGTGACTGTGAATCCATAGCCACAAGTGCAATTGTGTTTAACAGTCCTCTTTTCTTTTTGCCAGGTTAAAAAAAAATAAAATAAAATAGTTTTAAGCCAAAATCCATGTAATTGGGAAGGGTATGCATGAAACAACTTGTGCTTGTCTCCACTCCCCACCCTCAAGCGTAGCCAAGCCTGGGATAGGAGCTTTTTGGGCCAAATCAACCTCTTTTAACTTTTAAGGTACTCATATGAGAATGGACTGAATGATGACAACCCAGTTGAGTATGGACATTTATCAGCAGTCACCCACCATTTAAATATCATTATTATTTAAGATAAGTATTCATTATTTATCAATAAAATAATAATTAAGATAAATAATCACACATATTATATAGAAACCCTACACTCCCCTTTGAGGCTTTGAGGGGAGAGAGGTATAAACATTAGTCTATTTAATTATATTTTCAATAAATAATTCACTGAATTTTCAACGTATAATTCAGTGAATTTAAAATCGTGATAAGCATAATGAATTTTATGACCGAATGGGAGCCAAATGGCTCCCCATTCACTGAATTGTACATGTGGGATAATAGGGAGTCATTGGGCTCCCATTTTAGTGATAAGTTTTGACAACTTGATCATTTTTTAAAAATTTATTCAACAAAGTAAAACGTAGGTGATGTATGTTTAAGGTCTTACTTCTTGAATTTTTTTTTTCTTAATAAAAAGGTTTCATATATATATATATATATTGGTGGGTAGGATAGTTTTTTTTTATTTTGTTATTTAAATTAGTTTCATGAACAAGATCAAATTTAAAGTACTTTTTGAGTACGGATAAAGAGTTTCTCTCGAATATCGAATTGAGTTTTCTTTTTATTTTGTTATTTAAAATAGTTTTCACGAACAATATGAAATATATTTACTTTTTGAGAATCAATAAAAAATAAATAAATAAATAAAAACTTCTCTTGAATTGAGTCCTTTTCTTACTCAAAATAAGATGTTTTTTTTACAAAAATTTAACTTGATGAATTTTGAAATTGTTTTCTAATTTTGTCATAGGATAAAGCACTATTCACTTGTCTCACAAGACTGAAACTTCTTTCTTTTGGGAGACTTGGATAACCGATTCTAATTTGATAAAGTTTTATATTACTTTGGAGTTTTGATTGGGTCAAATAAGGAAATTTGGGGTTGAAGGCAAATATTGTCCATTACCATTTGGAAAAGTTATCCCTCTTTTGACATTAAGCTCGTAGTTTGGATTATGTTCCCAAACCTTGACAGGGTGATGTTCAGTTCTGTTGAATGCCTTGGAGGTCAATGACGTACGTGAAACCTACTTCTTAACATATCATTATTATATATATACATATATATCTATCAATACAGAGTACCCTCATATAGTATTTGAAGAATCGCAGTATAAATTCAAGACACAAAAATAATGAAATTTCATTAACATACCCTCATGTTTAATAAGGATAGATAAACATTCTTTATTAAATATAGTTTTTTTTAGATGATGTTTACAAGAATAACATCTTATATTGTTTGGTAATCTCCATTTCTTATTCTTTGGAACACGGAAGAGGTGAAAAAATTAAGATGTTGTTTGATTATTCAATTTAGTGCTTAATTCTGAAGTGATTAAATGTTTATCCAATTAAGTGTGTTTGATAACGCAATTTGAAAATTACTTAAAATGTGATAAAATTTTAAATGACAGTGTCATCACCGATCACTGGCCTGAACATTTAAAATTATCACTCTTAAATTTGTCAGTACTTATTTTTTTTGTTTTATCAAACAGCAAAGTTTTATAGTTAAAAAAATAAATAAATAAATAAATAAATAAATAGCAAAAATGCAAATAATAACAATGATATTTTATATTAGGGGCATTTGTTAAATGACAAATTCTATAACTACTCATTGTAAATTTTTAAAGTATTTTATTTTGTTCTTAATAATCATGTTTTATTAAAGTTTGCCAAATTTTGTTTATAAAATAATACCTTTTTTAAATTAAATATTTCTTTAAGGTAATAATGGTATATATCTATACCAAAGTAGAATCAAAGTACTCATTTTTATTTTTAAAAAAAATTGAATTTCTTTTTTAAAAAATAAAACAATTGCAGGAAAAAAAATTAAATTTTTAACAAATTTTATTTCATTATTATTATTATTATTATTATTATTATTATTATCATTTCTATTTTTACATTGTATAACTTCCCGTTTGCTCTTCTCGTAGAGTTTTAATTTCTTTTCTATATCAATCTTCCATCTATATCTATTTCGGCTGCACATTTTTATTTTGTGAGTTAAATATTCTCAATAAATATATCAAAACTAATATCATAAAGAAAAATTATATTACAATTAATTTATAAATTATTCAAATTTTGATTATAGTTTGGCTCGGCCCGACCTAATCTCTCCAATCACTCTGATATAAATAAATAATTATGCAATATTATTCAAAAATTTAAATTTTTAAATAAATAGACAAACATAGACCGTTACACTAAATAACTACTTGGAAAAATATACTGCAGGGACATGAGAATCAAAATCTGTGTTTCCCCTTATTCACGATTAATTATTGTTGATAAGGTGATTGAGAGACACGACCATTAACGCAATAATGGCTTATAAAAGTGAGTGAGAATCAAAATCTGTGTTTCCCAGTATTCACGGTTAATTATTGTCGATAAGGTGATTGTGAGACACGACAATTAACGTAATAATGACTTATAAAAGTAAGTTTTATCAAAATCTGTCCCCTTTATTCACGGTTAATTATTGTTGATAAGGTGATTGAGAGACACGACAATTAATGCAATAATGGCTTATAAAAGTAGGTTTTATTTAAGAGTAGTAAAATGATTTACAACCCATCATTTCGTTCATGTTTACCCACTATTTAAAAGATATGGAAGAACCATATTAATTGACCATGTGACTTGAGAATTCATTGAATGAGCCACATTCCAACCAAACATGGCGTCGTGGTATCAGTCTTGGTAAGAAAATGAATGCTTTGTGTCCTCTCACATGACTTCACCACCTTTACCATTATGTCCTTGCCAGCTAGGGCTGCAATTTGGATGGGCCTAACCCGAATTTACCTGAGCCCAGCCCGCATTTTTATAGGCTTGGATACTGATTTTTTGTTATGGGCCTGGACTTGGGCTGAGTTTATTGAGCCCGAATTCAATTTGGGCCGGGCTCGGGTAGATATGTTGAAACCCGAAGCCCAACGCGAACCAGCCCGAAATGCTATAGCCCATTATAATTTCTTACTATTGTTATTTCCAGATTCACATCTCCAACCCAATGTGGCGTTTGGAGTTGTGTCATCTTAATGTTGTTGGAGATGATGATGCACTACTTAATTGAGCATTGTTGCTCACATCCTAAGTATGTTTAATCCAGATTTTTCAAAAAAGAAATCAAAGAAGATTCCTTACGTATCTTAATTTTCAAATCAATATTAAAAATCTTAGTTCAAATTAGGCCCCACCACCCTGCTGCATAGACCAGAACAGGTAATGGCAGAATTCCTATATATCAAGTTCCTAAATATAGAACTTGTGTATTATTACCTTTTTTGCCCTCTATGCCGTCATTACATATCTGATTGCTTTTTATGCTTTGATCTGTTCTGTTATCATTTTATATTAATAGGTTGAAACTTTGAAACTCATACAACTACTTCCAACACTAATAAAATTGAGAGCCCGATTTAAAAGCTCAAGAAAACCCGAAAATATAACCCGAATAAAGAACTCGAGTTTAGCCCGCGTTTTAAAAATTAAGTATGGGCTGGGCTTGGGCTCACTAGGCAAAATTATACGTGGGCTTGGGCTGGGCTTGGGCTGAAGGTTTGTACGTTGGGCTGAGCCCGAGTTAAATGTCTAACCCGCCCAACCCGCCCGAGTTGCAGCCCTACTTAAGACCCTTAATAAAAGATACACACATAAAAAAGGACAGAACCCGAAAAAGTGGATTACGTTCTGACCTGATTTCCACACGTTCTAAGTGGGATACCTATGCAATCTAGGTGGTTCGGACATATCATCAAACAGAAATTTTGTTGACTATTCTTAGTTCTTGCTCAAATGTTCATGCAGTCACCCTATGAAAACCCTAAATGTCATCTCCTTTCAGTTAGGCAAAATACCTTGCAAAGCCCATAAGAAGGGGCTAATACTAATTGTTTTTAAAGGTGACAAAGGTAATACTTCATCAGTATATATATCAAAATGACAAAAATAGTTGGACATAATAGTAAATACCAATTGTGTTATGCATGTTTGCTTATACATTGCTCATCAAATGGAATTAATGTTATAGAAAATAAATTAGTTTTTTTACATGGTAAGAAACACATTTTGGCTCCTTTTTAGAAAAAGAAGTTTGGTTAAAATAATACGAAAAATAAATAAAAAAAATTAAAGCGTTTACAAAGTTGAACTTGCAAAAAAGCCAAAAATCAACCACACGCGCTAACTTCCTTCAATCGCTTTAAATCAGTGGCGTGATCAGACACCCTCCAAATCTTCACAGACCTGTCCAAACTACCACTGTACACCACCCACCGTTGATCACCATTCGTTGACTCCTGATCATTTTCAACAGCCAAGCACTTCACTGGCCCACAATGCCCCGTCAGCAAAGCCAACCTAGTGTGGACCCCATAATCCCCCCTCCTCCACACGCATATACTCTTGTCCGCTGACCCACTCACCACCAAACCACCATCCGCCGCCACAGCCACGCACAGCACCGCCATCTTGTGGCCGCGCAGCACCCCACCATACGCCAACCGCTTCTCACGGTCCCACAATCTCACCAGCCCGTCCGACGACCCGCAGTATATCGTCGCCCCCGCCGCGTCCGACGCCACCGCTGTTATGGCATTCTCTTGCTTTATCAACACCTCCACAAGCACATGCTTACATGACTTCCCTCCCAACTCCCTCCGCCACACCTTCACCGTCCCGTCGGCCGAGCCGGTGAACACGAGTCCCCCGAACCCCACAACCACCCCATTAACAGCATCCTCATGACCCTTCACCGTCTCCAAGCATTTCGAGTCCGAAATCCTCCATATTTTCAAGGTTTTGTCCCACGAACCGGTATATAGAAGACCGTGTTCTTCATCCAAACCCATGCACGACACCGTTTCGTAATGCTTGACTCTTGAAACGTTACCGTTTCGTCGTTTTTGGACATAGTTTTTCGGGTTTAACGAACTCTTGATCAAGTCCTTGGTGGTGGGTAAAGTCCCAATCCGCCTGCAGAGCTTGTGATTTTTCTGAGGGATCTTCCATACTCGGACTTTACCATCCTGGTGGCCGGTGAATATCTTCTCGCCGGAGACGACAATCGCTTTCACTAACCCGCTGCCCATTTTAAATGTGCAAAACTCTTTCATGTCCTTCCATACACTAATCTTCTTGCAATCCAAACCCGTGTATAACATGTCACCGGACACGGCCAGCGAATATATGTTACCTTCTTCATGAACAAGCGTGCGGACACATGATAAAACCGACGGTGAATTTAGATACGGTGGCGGTGTTTGATTCGACATGAGATAGGGAGAGGCGTAGACACTCTTTGGAGATGGGTTGTTGGCGGGAGAGTTCTCCACCGGAGAAAAGAAACTGTTCTCGTCTTGGCCGGCCGTGGGAGCGGAAGGCGGGAGGGTATGCCGGAGAGGACTATTCCTCTCCGGGAAGAGGGTGGTGGTTGTTCTGTCGTCCAACATTCGGCAAGATATGCGAATGAGGATTAAAACAATGATGTGGAAGAGATCTAGGAGGAAAGTAAGAGTCCTTGGTGGACTGATTTTGAGAGACAGAGAAAGATGAAACATCAAGCATGCATGGCATGCATGGGTTTCAGAGATTTGTTATTGTTTTACATCGATTTGAGCTGTAGAGGGTTGGGAAGGGGAAGGTCTATTATATATATGTATATAGATAGATATATGCATGCATGAGGGTGGGTTCCAGCAGTTTAGGATGAACAAGTCAGAATATTAGTGTAAGTTGGATTCTCTATTTTGAAGACTTAATTTTTTTTATTAGGGTTAGAGATTAATTTGTTACCAAATTAATTGGGTATCGAAAGCTATAGAAGGTAAATGAGTATGCTAAATATGTCAAAGACACTTGTCTCATAACGTTTACTATGTTAACGAGAGTATGGATGGATAATCATGAAGATAAAAAGGAAAATCTCTCAACAACATGTGTATAAACAATAGCACATCCCACATTAAGGTAGTGAATTTGAATTATTTCATAGTCGGCCCAACTTAATTTCTAATTAGCAGGGCAAGTCTTGTTATGGAATTGGAAAATTATTTTGTAAATAGAAACCAAAAACTGAAAGCGGAGATCAAATGAAGTTAGACTTTTATAAAAATAAAGGCAAAAGTGCAAAAAAATCCTTGAATTATCAGGAATTGGCAATTTACTCCCTTAACTATAAAAATGAACAAATCCGTACAACAACTGTCCAAATCGTTCAAATTAACCCCTAAAAGTCAATTCCGGCAACTTTCCTGCCAACTTCATTGTAGATTTACAAAACTACCCATTGTAATTAAGAAAAAAAAAAACCAAAATAAATAATC
>JAOTQH010263479.1:0-11103 GCA_025631255.1 Cornus kousa | reverse complement strand
CCTTATCATAGGTCAGGATATCACGTAGAGTTACCTTATTGTAATCTATAAACTTAATCCTTATCATAATCTTTAGAGGCTATCTCAATCTTATTAGATAATGCATTAATTTAGTTACATTCCCTTATTAATCATGGATATTTAAATTATACATCCATTAATATCTCTTACCCAAATTTTGCATTTGTATTAAGTAAATTTTATCCTTACCTATAAGGATCACTGTAATGAATTATAGACAACGGTTGATCTAAATGCACAATTTTTAGTATGTAACTACTCACATTTATCATGTCTTGTGTTCCTATGCATTTTTAAGGACTTTCTCATAATTTTGTTTCAATTATTTTCACATAACAAATCTACCTCTCAAATTATTTTTATCCTTAATTATATGGATTAAAAAGATGAATTTTGAATCTAGGCAATTATAAATTAACAATAAAAAAATACTTTTACAAAATTTCACAAGTATATTAATAATTTTGCACGAGTTTCATCATGTTACTTCACAACATTCTAAACTTGTGTGAGTTAAATAATACAAATTTTAAAATTTGTGAAGTTAAATTTTATAGGATTTACGCCCAAAATTGACAAGAGGGCAGTATTTACGAAAATTTTATTTGCATGGTTTGAGTACCGTGGTATATCATACAAATCTACTATTTAAACTTAATATTTTTTTATTCATTGTACAATTTTGATGTTATACTGGATAAGAAACTCTCGATTAAGATTAGTATGTCTAAAAATTATTATTGGTGTCACTTATAAAAAATAATAATAAAAAAATCATTATCTCATTGTTTTTGCACGTTACGTGTGACCTTTATACCACCAGTTAAGTATACTATTAGTGATAATATATAAACTTTGCTTTAATAAATTTTTTTGTTAATTTGAAAATAAATAAATTACTTCAACATTTCATGGGTCCTTGGCTCATGCTATTACTAAAAAATGGTTCACCTTGATAAACATTTCATTGATTGAAAGAAAATAAAATATTTTTTACAATTTTTTTTAGTATTTTTTGATTTAATTAATGGCAAAATATTTTACACCCTTTCACAAAGACGATTTACACACGTCTCAAAGTATTTCGTTCAAATTTCTCTCTCCCCTTTATATCTCTTTACACACAGTATAGAGGACTTAGAACATTTATATTTATTTTTTAATAAAAGCTTATGTTGCTGATAAGAAAAAAAAATAGGATACCACCTTGCAATTGTAAATGATTTGGTCACATGTATAATTCATTTTGGAGAATTCTGTAATATTGTTGGTAAAATATATGCTTCATGTGACATTTAAGATATAACAAACCTTATACTAATATGTCATTAGATAATAATATGCTAAGAAATTATTAATTAAATATGCAAAATAAAGTAATAAAAATAATAATAATAAATAAAGAACCTGGACCGAGGTTAGTATTGGATACTATGTCCCAAGACAGATTCGTCCCACTATGGTACTAACGGACTTAGTGACGTCTATCTCCTAGGATACAACGGTCTATATCCACCAGTAGCAACACTACAAACTCGTGGATACGGCGAACCTCCTCCGTGTAATACTTTCTCTGACTCAAAAATGCATCTATACCATATAAATGCTGAATTAGATGCAATCCGAACCAAATAATTCGGACCAATCTTAATATGGCTCGATAAAAATTGAATTAAGGTCTAAGTGGCTCGGACCACTGGACCTATGGTTTGAACCCACTTGGGTTGGGTTCGAGTCTAGAGAGGGAGATAGAAAAAATGAAAAATGAATAACTTGCAAATGATCCAAAGGGGGGTATTTATAGAAACAAAAATGCCTTTTCGGATTGGGTGCGTTTCTTCATCATTGGACACAACCATTGCAATAGATTATAATGGTTCGGATGGTGTCTGTTCACCAATAGGCACATCCATTCCAATAGGTTGCAATGGTTCAAATGGTGTCTGTTCAGCAATAGACACATCCATTCCAATAGGTTGCAATGGTTCACATGAATAATTATGTCTATTGGTTTTGAGTTGCAACCCTTTACAAACAGATGTAACTATTTGAAAAACAGATACAACCCTTTAGAAATAGATGTAACTTTTTGAAAAAACTAAAAAGTGGTTTTTAAATTTAAAAGATGTAACCCTTTAGAAAAACTAAAAATTAATTTTTTTAATTTAAAAGTTGTAACCCTTTCGAAAAACTAAAAAATAGTTTTTTAATTCAAAAAACCAATCACCTAAAAAATTCACCCATTTGTAAAACCCATTTAAATAAGCTCAACCCAAAATAGGCGCAATCCAAAATTCCGTTTAATAAAAGGAATAATCCGGACTTTACAATTAGGCCCAAGCCCAAATTCAAGCATAAACTAAACTTATTTAAACTTCAATTGGTTTCAAAATTTATATTTTTAATGCCTCCGTTTCCAACAAATATAACCAAATTGTGAATACACACACATAATCAAATTGGCAATATTACAAAATAACTCACATTATATATTTCATTACATGGGCCTGGGCCATTAGATTTGGTATAGTTTTTTTTGGGTCTTGACTTCTAAAGCAGGTGATTAGGCCCCCTCACATGGGCCTTTGGCATGGTAAAGGTTGAGCTCATAGTCTGACACATACTTCTTCTTCTTCTTTTTATTTATTATTTATTCTTTTTTTTTTTTTTTATCATTAACAAGAAACTCGGGCACAAACAAGATCCTAATAACCAAAAATCTGAATATGTCTTTTTAAGAACTATATTAACAAAAAAATTCCAAAAAATAGATATATATATATTAACAAAAAGGTAACAAACTATATATACAATACCAACTATATGAGTAAATGTGCTATATTAAGTCGTTAGTATGCCAAGAAAAGAACACACTACATAGAAGAGTAAAAACTAGTAAAGAACTAAAATCCATTTAGAAATCAAAGAGAAGCAAACAAGCATATAGACCGAAGAGTGCCATGCAAGTAGTTGTGGGTATAGAGTGTCTGTTGCCGCCACCATGATTATTATGGGTTCCACCAATTGGCATTACTGTACCCCCTCCTCCGCCTCTGCTTCCTCCACTTCGGCTACCGCCTCCACCTCGACTTCTGCCTCCGCCACCTCGACTTCTGCCACCGCCACCTCCTCGGCTGCTGCCTCCACCTCCGCCTCTGGCGGCCGCCATGTAAGTAAAGAAGAGGGTGATGACAAAGAGAACAAAAACAAGTATTAAAAGCTTAGATGCCGAGGGCTGCCTCATCTTCTCAACCACTCAAAACAACACTTATTTGCAGCACTTCCTCTCTCTCTCTGTGGATATCATATATAAGTAGATTCTTCATATCTATACTGTTTTGTGCTCACACTGTTGTCGTGGGCATATTATTTTTGTGAGGTTCTTTAAATCTGAGTTGTTCTGTTTCCACACTATTTTTGTGCAGACTTAAAACATTTCATCGGTCCTCTCTCATTAAGATGCAATTAATAAAAAGGTTTAGCTTAATAAAGATTTTATGAATTGAAAATAAAATAAATCACCTAAAAAAATTTAGAAAATAATTATTACATTTTTTTTTTTAGTATTTGATTACCTAAAGAATTGGAAAAATAAAACTGGTAAAATACATTACATCCTTCAACAAAAATGACTTGCAGTCCCAGGATTTAATGAATCTCAAATATTGTCTAAACAGCAACTTTATCTCTCCTGTATTCCTATATCTTTATACACAGTATAGAACATTTTTTTATTTTTATTTTTATTTTTATTAAAAGATTGATCTTGCTGACAAAAATAAATTCTTCCAATCACGAATCTGCAACAACCTTTTAGTATTCACAACCTCAACCTCACCACCGTATCTCGGAGTTCTATGACAATTACTCTCACACCATCGCCTCATATCCAGGCTAGACGAACCATATCCATGAGTCCTGACCTTTGCAAGCTAATTGAATATGCTTTGATAAAAGAAGGTTTACCTTAATAAAATTTTCATTAATTCAAAATAAAATAATTCACATAAAATATTTTTTGAAAAATAAATTTTACAAAAATTTTCTGTATTTGGTTACGCAACGAATTTAAAAATATAATTACTGGTAAAATAAATCACAACCTTTCACAGATCCAGAAGTAATTTTACTCTATTCATTCAGATTTTGTCAGAACAGTAATGTTATCTCTCCTATCTTCATATCTCCCTATACACAATATATAATCATATAACAAGTTTACGTGACATAAGCTTCTAATAATTACAATTTCAAAGGTAAAGTGATACATAAACATATGTGAAAAATATGACATTAGAGTAAATAGGATAAAAATAAAAAAAATTAAAAATAAAATAAAAATTGCCAGATTATTCTAAGGAAAGATGGATCAATGGCTCATTAGCATTGTGGTCGAGTTCTGTAATGGACAATTTGTCAAATATGTCTCGAGGAAGTGTAAAAGAATTAATATAATAAAATATTGAATTGAGTTACTTGTGTATTCCACCTGAACAAAACCATTAGCTAGCCATGGGAACCATCAACAACTAGAATCACAAGAACGCCCTTTGTTCTGATGTTCTGCACCTTTGTCTTCCAAATTCGATCCATCACCAATCTGCAACAACCTTGTACTAGCCAGAACCTCAACCTCATTACCATCATCATTGTCTTTGTCACTTGAGTTCGTATTCGCATCCGATGTCGAAGCATTCATGTCCATGACTCCCCTAGACCTATATGCCCCATTGTTCATATCCATAGACCAACCATAACCATAACCATAACCATACGCCTCACTGTTGGTTTGTGTGGGATAAGAGACTCTACTTCCATAACCAATTGGGCTCTGATTATAACTTGTACTAGCAAATGAGGTCTCATAGCCAACTCCATTGTACCCCATAAAAGGAGCTCCGGCCATGAAAGGAGCCTCTAATCCATTGTAAGAGCTTAATCCATAAGAATACCCTAAATTAACACCGTCAGAAGGAGCATAAGGAGAATAAAACCCGAAAGATCCATTTCCGAAACCCAAACCTGTATTATTACAATCATAAATGGATATAGGCCAACCAATCATGTCCTTAGGCTTAGCCCTCTTCACCTCCACTTCCTTGTTTTTCAATTTATAAAAGCTCTTTTTCAGAACATTGTTCACTGCTTCCTCCGAATCAAAAACAATAAACCCGAAGCCTCTAGGTTTATTTGTTTCTTTGTTATGTATCACAACCACATCGACGATCGTACCAAAACGCTGGAAAAACCTTCTGAGATCCTCTTTTGTTAATGTTGGAGGCAAACCCCCCACAAAAATCTTAGTACAATTTGTTTTGCTCAACCTATTACTTTGCTGTTGTTGAAGATAATCGGGTTCTTGAAGCCTATCAATTTTGGGCTTTGCCATTTTTACTTCCACCTATATAAAATCACCATTCAAAAACATATGAAAAAGGTGGGGGTTAGCTCTGCCTCATGTGAACTCATGTCAAACATTTCTATAAATTCTCACTCATAAATCCTGTAGAAGAGTAAATTCATGATATAGTACAAAATAGTATCTCTATATTGTAAAACATTCTATATATTATTGATTTGATGCAAATAGGTATTTGAAGACCTAAAATGACATAATATCCTTATTTTAACCGAATAAATGAATAAATATAAATATAGGCCATGTAAAATTATCATTTTATTCAATTTGAATAGGATATTCCTAACCTTATAATGTGCCTTGTAGAAGTTAAAATGACTATTTTATAAAATGGTTATGTAAAATGATTATTTTGTCTAATTTACTAAATGACTAAAATGCCCTTCTCATTATTGAAAAAGATATTCCTAACCTTACACTGTGCGACGAAATTACAAAATTGACTCTGTTATAAACTCAATCTCTCTCTCTCTCTCTCTCAAATTCTTAATCTTTCTCACTTCTTTTGTTATCAAATTTTCATCATTTCAAAAGACCTACCACAATATTGTGTATGATTGCATATATAAATTATATTACACACTCCCTTACGTTCAACACTGCAGTTCACTATGTTCTATGTTTTGTTTTGTGGTTTGTGTCCATGGCCGTGGTACAATGCAATTTATGACCCACATGAATGGGTCATGTTCTTTCTATTGATTGGAGAGACTAAGAACAACAAAATATATATATATATATATATATATATATATATGTATCAAACACAAAGCACCTAGCAAATTGATCAAACTCAAAAAAATAACAAATTATCATATCCAAAAGCATACCAAAAAATCATAATTTTCACCTCTAAAATCCCCAATCTTCCATTTTGTTCTCTATAAAATCCCCCTTCTTCCATATCTTTCTCTCTAAAAAAAATGGTGCTGGTGGTGACAACAACGGCAACGACAACTATCGAGGTGCTGGTGGTGACAACGGCAGCGGTGTTGGTGGCTAGTGGAGGCCGCAACAGTGGCGGGAGGACGAGGCGGCGAAAGAGTGAAATGAGAGAAAAAAGAAGAAATACAATAGATTTTTTTTTTTCACCAAAAAATAGAATTATGCGAAAGGGGGTATTAGCATATGGGGTAATATAGTCTTTTAGTTTGGCATAAAATTTTAAGTGAGGTCAAACATTCCATTGCTGCTCGGTAAAATAGGAACAAAAATGGTCCAATTGAATTTTTATATTTAATTTTTGTTAAAAAGTGATTGGAGAGATTTATTTGTACCTATTTTAAATTTTATAAATTGGAATACATTTTTAAATGCATTCTACACCTAACTTATATAAGAGGGCAATAAGTTAGAGGGTAACGTTCTGCAACCTAATCCTAAATTCTTGTACCGGACTCAATTCATAGGATCATAAGGGATTATAGTGACTGAAAAAATATGACAAGGGATATTATATATATATATATATAATATCATAAAATTAAGGAGGAAAAAATCAATGATGCAGTAGTAACAAGGGATTAAAATTGTTGATATAATGAAGGGAAAAAATAAGAGATGATTAATGGTCGTACCATTTTTCCCAGAATGATGTGTTCATCCTGAAGAACTCCATCAACAACAAATGGGTCTGTGAAGCTGATAAAACCAAACCCTCTTCCACTACCTGTGTTTCTGTCTTTGATAATCTCGTACTCTCTCACTTGTCCATACTTACTGAAGTATTCTTTTAAGGTTTCTCCAGTTGTCTCCTGAGAAACCCCCCCAACAAACAACTTTCTGTTTGCAATAGTCTCTCCAGAGGTCCCTCCAAGAACCAAATCTACATCCTCATATTCCATGACTGAAAATACCCTAGAAAAACTAGGAAAGAAAGTACAAAAAGGAACTACATAAAATAAATAAATAAATAAATAAATTTACAGAAACTTTTATATAAAAATAATACTCACAATATTCTTAGGAGACTTAATTAGCAATCTTTCATTTTGAAAAAGGAAAGAAGATATCATCAAGTTAGGGCCGGAAATTACATTAGAGAATAAAAGAATTGAATAAAAGAAAATATATTGCCGACCAGGGAGAAGTCAGCTCAGTGCCCCACCTCAATTTTTAAAATATTATCTTTTTGTATACATGATTTTTTAAAATTGTCTCTGGACTTTAAAAAATTTATTTTTGCATTTATAATTTTTTTAAATTTTTTTACTTTTAAAATTTTACCCCCACAATTAAAAAAAAAAAAATTTCAATCCCTCAACTTTAAATTTTTTTACTTTTGTGTATATAATTCGTCAAAATTGCACCTCTTACTTTAGGCACTGCATAATTTTTAATTCTTCAAAATTTTTAAAATTGTCGTCTCAAAAGATATGGCAGACTGATCATTCTTCCATTTACTAAGAGATGTTTTCTATATATTTTTTTTTCGTAGAATTAGAAAATTAGATATCAATTTTTTTTTTTTAATTCAACATATATATAAGAGATGTTTTTCTATTTTTTTATTCAAGCATATATATATATATCAATTGTTTTTTTAATTCAACATATAAAATATACTTCTTATTTCTTTGGTATTTGGCAAAAGTTTATGTTAATGTTGAGGTGAGCCAAGGGGTAAGGGTGTGTAAAATATCTTGCCTAAAATTAAAGAATAAATTATTTTTGTTAGGTTTTAATATTGAATTCCAAAAATAGCAAACATTCCAATGTGTTGTTATATTATTAATACCAAAACAATTTTTAATTAATATATGAAGCTTAATCATATAATTTTTATGGAATCAGTAGAAACATACCTTAAACGAGTTGTAGTGTATGGATTTCGTTTCAACTCTCACTTCGCCGTCCAAAGGTTCTGCCTCCCCACCTTTGAGTTTTCTTTCAATCCGTTTGGTACGGAGAATCTGATTTTCAACATATATTACAGCACCCAACTATTTAGTTATAGGCCCACTAGTTCTCCAATCACAAACAAATTAGTACTCTCAGTTCTTATCAAATTCTTATTTCGTATTTATCCCCTAATAAATAGAGAAAAAATCTATAATTTCAAATTTCTCTTAACAACATACTTATAACGATTTACTAGAGAATACATTATTTACAAGTGAGTCACTTTCTATTACTTCTTTGCTAATAGATCCTTTTATTTTTCTTTTTATTTTAATACCCACAGGGACAATAAACTTATTTCATTGTTATTCTTTTAAATTTTTAATTAATTCTTCATGGTAATTATACTGACATAATGCTGGCCGGATTTATTTAATAAATCCAGGAAATTCTAGAAATGCTGGATTATTTTATTTTATTTTATTTTTGTTGTTCATTTAGAATAAATGTAAATTTCATGTTGAAGATCTCTAAATACTTTATTTAATAATCATGTCTGTATATAATTTTCAATTGAGCTATCTGGACCAATAAATAAATACCACATAAACTCTTCAACTTGTATATACTGGGGATTCGAACACAGACGCGCCTGTTTGGAAAGTTGAACAATCTATTAATTAGGTCATTGAATAATTATGTTAATTTGTTGTATTGGGAGGTGGAATTGAAGTTGGCTTGGATTGTGTATGGTAGAAAATTTAAATGTGGGGGGAAATGCCAAAGGCATATTCTTGAATGGAATTCGATTGTGGTAGGGGAATTGTTGGGTGAGAATTTTGAAGTTAAAACTTGAATTCTGGAAAACTGGAAGGAAAGATTACACTGGTTGACCGTTAAAATATGTTTGGCCAAACCTGTAAAACAGCAAAATGTAAAAGGAGAATGTCAGAGCTCAGCATCCCAAAACTATGGCTGACATGTGTAGTTAACCATTAATGTCAAAGAATATAGGCAAACCACTTGTGCTTAGATTAATTATGATTCAGGACTCGAAACAACAAAACAAGTCCAAAACAAGCCCACCATACATTATTTAACTGGCGGCTAATTTGGAAGTTGTTCACAAATATTATTGTCAACCTTCTCCCATTTAGGTCCAAAGAAATGGGTCTAGTAAGACTTTTTTAGGTAAGTTAGTGCGATAGTAAAATTAAATTAATTTTTAAGTGGGGTAAGAATTTGGCTTTGATGACTTAAGAAAAGGTTCGAATTCTCTTAAATGCAAACAATTTCTTGAGGAGTAGATGTGTGAATATCAACTAAAAAAAATCGAACCAATTTTGAAATTTAAGAATTAAAAGCACATTAGTCAGCTGAATTTACCATACTAGTGATTAAATCACCCTAAGATGTTAGTTTGCAAGTTATGGCACAACCCCTAGGGACACAAATCCCTCTTTAAATGTTGGTAAAATGACACCATGATAACCATTTGATTAAATACTGGGACCTCTCCTTCACATAAAGGGAATCCATTTCGGAACCCTAGTCCCTACCAATATTAACCTCCCTGGGTGGGTAGTTTGACAATTGACATCTCTTAACTAATGAAGCAAGTGAGCTAGAGCCGTGCTGGTCCCCCCACCACACACACACACACACACACACACACTAATTGACCCTAGCTCTGGAAACATGCTGGGGGTGCTGGGGACTAATAAGTAAGCACATCATCCCCTTCATTGGGCATGTCTTGGTCTGTTGAGGCACCATTCATGAGTTCATCTCTGTTTTTATGTCCTCTCCTCCCTAGTCACACCCGTTACAGTAGACTCATAGTGTAATGACAGTATTCAATTAAATTCATAGATCTTCCTCATTTTACTTCAACTCCCACGTGATGTTTTTTATGATGCTCTGTTTGGTATATTGATACATAACATCAATATTTCATGCATATATGTGGGTGTATGTATATGTATGTATATACATATAAAGCAATTAATAAGCTTGCTCTAAGGAGTACAATTCGACCCTACACGTACTTCATCACCGTGGTCCCAAAATTAAGTTGTCTGCAGGATACCGATTCAATCACTTTAATTTATCACTGAGATTCACGCCCGTGTTATAAGTTGCTATGAACCACTAAAGATGAGAGCTTACTCTTGACTTCAAATCTTCAAACAGCAATAAAGTTATATAATCCACATTTTGATACGCAGGAATAGAACATTCCCATTAAAATAAATGTATTTTTCAATTTCTCATATAAATATGCAGGTTCATGTATGAAATTGGCACGAGTATATAATAGCAATGCTACTATTCGAGATCTATCACCTAGGTCAATAAATTCCTACTTGAAAACGGATTTATTTATATTAACTGTACCGTGGTCCTCGGATATTTTTGTTTGCCACCCATGGCCATGGCAGAGGTATAGAAGCATGTGGAAATCAGATACAGTATATATTATGCCCTGTTGTATTAATGTGCCAAGATGTGGCCCGAATTTTGTTTTCGTCGAGGTCATCGTTGCAATTCTATTTGGACCCAAAAGATGGTTTTGTGTGGATCTTTTTATCTACTTTTTCTTTTAGGGTCTGGGGGCTAAACCAAATTTTCACTGCACGCATAAATTTTACGCGGAACTATACAAATAATTATGTTCTTTGTACGAAACATGTATACTTTTCTATTGCTTTTGTCTGTAATATAAGTCATTAAATTCTTACCTGAAAACCGAGTTATATTAACTGTAATGTGGTCCTTGGATATCATGTTTGCCCCCCAGTGCTATAGCAGGGGTATGGAAG
>JAOTQH010263450.1:0-11105 GCA_025631255.1 Cornus kousa | reverse complement strand
TTCCTTTTCTATTCACTCTCCCATTTGTAACCACCCTTTCCATTCATACATCACTCATTCTCTCTTACATTTTCGATCATTCCTCATCTCCTACATCCATTCTATCATTCTTCTACCATTCACACATCATTTCTCTCTTCCCTTCACTCCTCTCATCTTCCTCTTCTCTTCCAAGGGTCTTAAGAGCTAGGGTTTGGCATCTTTTGTGGTAAGTTTCTCACTTAGTTCACAATAATTCATGCATGCTTGTCTCTTCTAGATTATTTTCCTCTTGATTCTAGTAGTGTTCATGTTCTTCCATTAGAAAAATCCTTCCACATTAGTTGTTAATTGTGGATACTTTCATATGTGTGGATGTTCCACTTTTGGAGGTTAGGGTTTGACATTTGAGGAGTACTATTGTGCTTTGTGTCTTAAGAATCATTGTCGCTCCTTTGTGTTACATAATTTTAGGGTTCTAAGTATTGTCATCTTCATTTTGCCTTAGGTTTTTCTGGAGTGCACACCAAGTGTTCGCTAAAATTCCCGAACTAACTTCCTCTTCTCTAATGGCACCTAAAGTTACACAAAAGCGTGCTAGGACTGATGACGATGTACCTACAGTCGATTGGGAAGAATGGCCTCTTGAGTATGAAGTGAAATTTGACATTCACAAATACTTTAAGATAAATAAGGAAATCGCTTGGGCGGTGAAGAATATGAAATCTCGAGCTTTAAAATCTCTATTCAACCCATGTGGTAGCATCATCTATCCCCGAATCATCTGCCTCTTCTATCAAAATATGTCATATTCATGTAACGAGCTAAACGTACTCAAAACTTCTATCAATGGCACTGACTTTGAATTTTCAATCGATGACATTGCCGATGCTCTCAGTTACCCTCTTAATTCTCCTCTTGATGAGGATACTACTGCACCATTCTTTGGGGAAATCATTGGCACGACAGATGTGGATAATGTTATGATGTACATTTGCCATAACGAGTACACTAATAAGAAGCATATCAGCACTAGTAAGTGTTTCTTGCCATGTCGTGTGTGGTTTATCAATGTTATCCTTTCTTAGAATGCATGTTCTATTGGTACCCACTCAAAGAGCCATGTTGATTTATTGGTGGCACTTTATTTTGCTGAAAATGGATTTTAGTTTTCAGTTCCTCGTCTTGTGTGGAATCAACTTCTTAAGGTCTATAATGAGCTCCTCATTAAGCAATCTGAAAATTCTACAACTTGGGGGTTTCCATTTCCTTATCTCATCACCAAGTTGTTTCATAATCAAAGCTTTATTGCTGCAAGGGAGGAGCAGAAGGATACCATGTTTTTGGTCTAATCCATCAATGACTGGAACAAAAGTGTGGCGCAAATAAAGAGAGCTCAAGCACTGAAAATTGAAAATGTTCCCAACTGGAGGACAATTAATGATGCTAAAATTCCTATGGATGAAGATGTTATGCCTCCAGTCCCGAACCCTCGACCAGTTATGCCTAGAGCTAAGTATGACATGCTGTCTACTTGCTTAAATACTCTTCAACTGTCGGTCGGGACTCTGGATAGCAACCTTATAGATTTTTGTTGTGAATCTTATAAGGGCCAGCAAGCTCTGCATACCATAATGCAATCTATTTATGCTGATATAACTGGTGGTGCTGGCCATCTTCGACTACTTCTACCGATGATTGATGCTTGCATTATCTTTTGTTTTCGTATTGTCATTTTAGACTTTCTTTTTGGGCTGTGTTTGATATGACTTGTGGGTGCACTTTTTATTGTGCATAATTTTGTTTTGTTTCCCTGTTATGACTTGGTTTTATAATAAAAGCATGTGTGCTTCATTTTAGCTCTTATATCTAAGCTTTTATACTTGTGTGCTTTAGTGCTATTTTGACAAATTTTTAGGTCCAAGTTTGGGGGAAGAAATTTGGCATCTCTTCACGGGATTGCATGCGGCTACATTACTAATGTTGCCTTACTCACTTGGTAGTATTGCTCATTTTTACCCCTTATGCCTTTTATTTTTCCGTCGTTGTCTTCATACATTGAGGACAATGTATTTATTAAGTTTGGGGGGGGGTGTGTGTAATGGTATGTATGCATTGTGATTAGTTTTGTCTTTAAAAAAATAAAAATAAAATAAAATAAAAAATTGAAAAAATAAACAAGAAAAAGCAAATGATTTCTTATTTTTGAAACTTGTTGGAGAGAGAAGTATGTAATTAATACATCTTGTATGGATGCATTGGATGCCAAAGAATGATAAAAAAAAAATAAAAAAAAATTAAAAAAAAATGTTGATAAGCATGCTTAGATGAAGAAGGTCCATTTCATGACTTAGATGTATCATCTTTGAGTTTTCATTCTCTAAGTAGAATTTACATTGCACATAATCACATCGAAAGCATTTAAATGGAAACAATGCACCCTATCCTTCTTTGTATCATAGAAATGGCTAATTTGAAGTGACAAGTTGGATGAATACGTGTCTTAAGCATGAAATATAATATATATATATATATATATATATATTTCAATAAAGTATGTACATTCTCGTAACTTGTTAACTAAGTAACTGGACCTCTTGCCTCACTAAGCGTTCAGTGTTCATGTCAAAAGGAAGATGAGTGGACATTGTATCATGTGTTCGTAGTCTTGCTAACACATGGATAACTGGACCTCTTGTTTGAGTTCGTAGTCTTGCTAACCCGAGTTGTTACATCACTTGGAGTGTTTTTACACTTAGTGTCCTAAGACCAATTGGTTTGGGAGTCATTGGCCTAACGTTTGCCATATGGGTTAGTTAAAAAACTTAAGGGACTTAGATATTGCACCGCCATCCAAAAAAAAAAAAAAAACTCATGCTTATGACATCTTATTTTAAAAGATAAGTCAATGATTTGAAAAGCTATGATATTGAAAGTGAAGGGGAAGGAAATGCAGTTTAAAAAGAAAACCATTCCGATTCACTTTCAAAGGAAAGTAGAGATGAATTACGTTATGAATTAGATATTTAAGCTATGTATATGAATTATGACGTCAATGCACGATTGCCGAAAGTTGAAAATTACTTGGAGATGTCATTACTTCATATATTTGATGTAGTCTTTACGATAATTTTCTCTCTAATGTTTCCTATGTTCTAAGATTAATATAAGCTTCGTGCATCTTCACGCACCAGTTTTGTCAATGTTTGTGGGAGTCGTGCCCATTCTCTCTACAGGCACGAGTAGTCTTCTTGTTGCATACCAAGGTGGGGTCTTCAATGTAGTTCAAGAAAAAGTCATCTCATTTCCTAACTTCTTCGTTCTTTTTAATTCATTCACTAAACTCAAGGGCGTGTAGCAGTTTCAAGAAATCAAATTCATGATAGTACGTGGTCAGACCTGGTGGGCTAATTCGACTGATGAATGGTTCCTCCACTTGGTACACTTCCTTCCATCCTGCCCATTCTACTCCAACAGTCAGCCAAGTCAGCCTATCGACAAACTGGAAAAACAGCTATTGCTATCGATATTTTTTTTCCATAAAGGAACTGAAACCGGTACCAGAAACGCCCTAACCCTACGTCGAGCTTTAACTCACACCTTTCTAGTAGGAAATATTGTCCTCGGCGACATAACGATCCCCTTATGTCTATTAAATAAGAAAAGAACCTCGCTTTATTGAAGCTGAAGGATTAGATAAATGCTTTTCAAATATAAGCTTTGTGCATCTTCGTGCACCAGTTTTGTCAATGTTTGCTAGTAACATCTCTGTTAAACTCTCACGAGACTTCACTCGTCCTCTAGGGATGCCTAGGGGTTTAAAAGGCTTGTTGCATATGCTAAATGCAATCGTTATTCCCACGAAAGAAGAATTGTTTCATTTTTGTTTTGCTAAGGGACTAACAAAATGTAAGTTTGGGGGTGTGATAAGCGCCGAATATTTCATATTCAAGTGCCCTTAATTGCATATTTTAGTCAATTTTTGTATTAATAATGTATACTTTATAAGCATTTTTGTATTTTGACTATTTTCAGGATTTTCCCCCAAAAGTGAATAAAAGTAAGAAATTACAACTTTTTGAAGAGCGTGATCATTTCGGGTTTGAACATCGATGAATTCCAATGAAGGATGGCCCAAAAGACCATGGTTACACTTAACATTACAATGATAAAGAGGGTTAATTTCATTGGACCAAGATCAAACTCAGTGAAAATAGCTAATTTCGCCCTTGAAGAAGGCATGTTACCAGTAACAGGTCTCAAGCACAAAACCTGCTACTGGTAGCAAGTCCAATGCCTTTGCCAAATTTAATTACAATTAAAATCCAATAGCTTTGCAAAAGTGCTATCGGTAGGAGCTTTGCGCTACCGGTAGCAAGGTGTCAACCCCCGCGCACGCAACATATGCGCGCACAGAAGCAAGCCATGATAAGCTGCTACCAGTAGCACATCCGCATAGTAGTTTTCAAAATTCATTTTAAACATTAGCCTTTCTCCAAAAATATAGTGGCTTGTTGGTATTATTTTGAATGGTTGTTAGCACTAAATTTAGAGGTCTATTTAACTTATTTTGAGAGCCTAAGAGATAGGGAATAAAGGGGGAAATAAGTAAAGTTGTTAGAGATCAGTTTTTTACGTTGAAAAACCTAAAGAGAAATATTGCAGGGGGGAAAAGAGGGCAGAGATGGAGCTCGAAGTTTTCAGCAACATCTGAGGCTGCAAGTTTGACCATGAGAGGCTAAATCTCTTCCTAAGAGGGTGATGTAGCCCAATCCGAGTAATTATGATTTAATTGTATCTTCTTTTTGGGGAATTTTTATTTTTACATAACAATTTGTATAACTCTGAGGATTACAATTGTATCACTCTTGTAATTGATCTTAATGTCAATATCAATTCTTGATGAACTCATTATCTTGTCTTAGAAATGTTTTATCTTGAATTAGACTCTTTACCATGCTTATAGTGATAATGAGTATGGAGGTTATGGAATGATTTTCATGATATGCAATGTTAAGGCTTTAATATGCTACGCCTAGAGAAGATGGACCATGCTAAACATTAGATTAACATAGTTAGGTAGACGGTCCGTGTTTATCGAAGATGGGTTATGCTTAGTCTTAAATTGCTTATGCATTTTATATTCTCGATGGATTCATTGTGTGTTTTTTACCACATGAGTTAGAGTTATGCAAATTTTGATTTTCCCCTTTGTTAAATGCAATGTGTTATGGTTATAAGGATTATGGTGAAGTTATTCTCCTAGCCTCAACTCATAGTATGTCCTACATTTAATTCAAATTCTATTCTTTTAAGCATTAATTTCAGTTTTTTGCAAGTGACAAACAAGCTATTCATCAAATAATTTTCAATCAAACTAGGAAGTAATCTTGTAGTCTTGATTGCCATAAGCTAGCAATCTTCGTGAATCGATAACCCTTACATTGCCATTTTCTACAAGAACTTGTGCTAGTGCAAGTGGTATTTATAATTGGTAACACTTAGTGAACATCAATTTTTAGGGCCATTGTCGCGGATTGCAAACGGCTTTGTGATCAAGATTTAAAGATTAAATTTAGTTTGATTCTAAGTTTAGGATTTTTGTATATTTTCTATTTTTGACTTGTTTTGGAAATGTTTTAGTGCATTTGTGTAGATACAAAAGTTTGTTTTGCGAAAAAGAAAATTTTCAAAAATTCTAAAAATTTGGACCCTTTGTGAGTTTTTAAAGTTGATTTCATTCACACTTAGAGTTTCATTTGTATCTATGTTATTTGGGTATATGTTAATTGATGTTAGGTCGTAGATCATTATCATTACCAATTCTTGAAGAACACATTAATGATATTACTTCACTTGAAAGACCTCTTAGATAACAAAGAAGGAACCTTAGGGATCCCAAACTTGTAGGAGAACTTGAAATTGAAGATAACATGGCTTGAAATATTAAAAATTATGACATAGCTGAAAATAAAAATTTAGCACCAATGACTCTTAGGGACCATTTCATCCCTACAACATAAACTTCTCCATCGTGCATTATAATGCCTAACATTAATGCACATCAATATGAAATCAAATCTAGCACTATCCAAATGTTTCCATCCTATCATGGATTTGGCAATGAGATCCCTAAAAACATCTTGATGAGTTCCTTGAAATATGTTCCACCATCAAGATGAAGGACTTCCCTCAACATGCACTCCATATGCATCTCTTCCCAATCTCATTGGGGCAAAATATTGATAGAACTCATTGGTTACAAATTTTATCACCACTTGGGAATAATTGCAACAAGAATTCTTCAAAAAATACTATCTTGTGGGGAAAACCAATCAAATGTGCCGTTTTATTCTTAGTTTGTCCCAAATAGATGGGGAACAATTTTATGAAACATGGGAGAGACTCCAAGATCTTCTTAGGAAGTATCCGTATCACCAAGTTCCCAAATGACAATTGGTGCAAGCTTTCTCTAATGGTTTAACCAAGCCACATAGACAACTTATTGACTTTTCTTGTAGGGGTATGTTTATGTCCAGAAATGCAGATGAGGCTTGGAACCTATTTGAGAATATAAATGATGATTCCATACAACATACTTCTTATATGATTCCTACCTCTAACATTGGAAAAACAACAAATCCATGTCAACCACGAAATTTAAGGGAAGAATCTTCTCATGTGGACGCCACAGCCCACAAAGTCTTTCAGCTAATGGCATCCCATCTTCCCTCTTCTCTTCCTCCAAATACTTCATCAAGTGCCATTTGTGTATCTTACATAAGCACTTCCCATCTTAAAGAATATTACCCCACACTAGAGAAATTTTCTGGAAGTATACAAGAATATGCCAAATCTTATGTTCTCTCATCCTGGAAATAATCCATACCCAAATATATGCAATCCGTGATGGCCTAGAACAACATACATTAAACACTTATCTTCACAACAACTCACATAGATATGACATTCAACACATTTCATTACATAAAACATAGATGTCATGTTTTAAAACCACAACTATTGCATGCTATGAAACAATTATAGGGAAATAACTCACATAAACCCAAGGAATTGCGGTTTAGAAACCTCTACCTCAGTAAATCTAGCCAAAGCTCCCAAAAGCTCCAAATTTCAAAATCCTCAAGACCATCCAATTAGAAATCTACTCCAATTACCTTGTAGCTCTCATCGAGCTCCACAACTTTGCCTTCAATGGCAAAGCTTAATTCCAACAAGAAAGAGATGAAATCAAGGCTTAAAATTTGAGATTTTAGTGAGAGAAGTTAAGGCTGCGGTTTTGGAGGAGAAAAATGACCACAAAATTTGATATTTTGTGCTATATGTGGTCAAGCAAATGAGATTAGTCCATGTGGGGTCCACTTGACACAATAAAATTTTACTTTGTCTCATTCCGTACATATCTCATTCCGTACATATACATATATACTCATGCTACAAAAGCCAATTTAATTACATAACCACATAAATGTACACCAAGTAATAATATATGAAGTGTAATAAAGTCAAAAAATAATCTCGTGTGCGAAAAATCTGGGTACGTGACCCACCCCGGACCTCCTGGCCCAAAAATCTAAAAAATGTCAAAACGACTGACAATTCATTTCTAAGAGTCCTAAACTCGAAGAAATGCCCTAACAACTCTCGGGACTCACACAGCACACTCCATGATGTTCAACACGCAAAACAAGGTGATAAATAAATAAATCAAAAAAAAAATAAAAAACCCAAAAAAGAAAAATACAAAAAATTACGAAACGTCACAATCTCCCCAACTTGCAAGGATTTCGTCCCCGAAATCAACCCACCTCACAAAAGAAAAATGAAAGGGTACTAAAACGAAGTACGTCTCCGAGTACCCCACACACGCTATTTATCACAATCCCGAACTAAAGAATCCCACATCCCATGTCACTCGCAACTCTGTGCTTGTGACCCAGCGTAAAATCGACCGAACAATGACCACAGTCGCATGCAATCTTACCCCCAAAACAGTTAATAGAATGCAAAAGCATACACTGTACAAAACAAAACTTCCCACCATCACTTACCACAATCTACCGCTACTTACTAAGCTCACGAGACATAAGTCCCCAACCAAACTCTGTGACTCCACCGAGTCCTAACCACTAAGAACCATTAGGATCATCATCGTCTTAACCAGAACATACTATTAGTCGACACTAAATCCATAAACGATAACTCCAGTCAATCTACATGAATACATGTATTTCAAAAGGAATAATTCAACCCAAATCACCACAAGACTCAACCATTTGCCCCCGCACACGAGATCAAGTAAAATACTTGCCCCCAGTCAAAAAAATGTCCCACAACATAAAATTGCGTTTGCGTAGTTCTCATGAGACATCACACCAGGAAACTGTTGGATCCCGTATGAAGTAGGTCCAATTAACGCTAACTCACACAATCCACACTAAACACCCTAAGGGATCATAAGAACAGTGGTTACAAAATCGCTCAATGAACTAACATGCGAGCTCAACTCGCGATCCCAAGGATGCTCCTAAAACTGCCTCCGATAGCTATAGTCCTCAATTGCTACGTCATAGCTAAACACCCACAACTGTAACCGAGAAGGTCATCCAACTTGTCAAGTGTACTATCAGGTATCCAGGAAAACAACCCATTAGTATAGCTTAAGGATCAACTGATCTAACAACTAAAGCTTATTGGACACATAATCCCGTACCAAGTATATCGCCATCCATGACAAGTCACCCCGAACACGTAAAAGAATAACATTAATGCCAAGTGAGACTCACTCTAAAATAGGACCGTACAACCACACGTTCGCAACGCACAACACTGTACTATGATCGTCACTAATCACACTAAAATCAATGATCATTGACCTTTGACCCGACATTATGTTAAGGAAAGACTGACTGAGAGAAATAGTTAGCCAGGCCATTCCCATTGTCGATCCAACCTCAACACCAATGTCGTTCTTATCCTCGGGTCTAATCCTCAAGCATACGTACACATCAACCTCTATGTCTAACTCTAGGCACATGGTTCCGGATACACAGCCTAACTATCCTTAACCCACGAGTGACGCCTAACTATCCTCAACCCACGAGTGACCTTATAACAAGTAGATACCACTGCTAACACCAAGACTCTAAGAAAACATACATAACGGTCTACAAGTCGCGTCTCACACCACATCGATCATAACTTCTCAGAACGGGTCCTATAAAACTAGGGACTTCACCTTTTTTCGTGGAGGCAAATCGAACAACCCAAATCAAACTCTCACTCTGGGTCCCTAACAAAATAGGGGACTCTATAAAAGTTAATTTGTCTGGTGACACACGCAACTCCTATATGAAAATACAAAACTTACTACCAACGATGTCCTTAATAGGACTAAACCAAGAAGAAGAAAGAACAATTCCTGCTCTCAAACAGTACTGAACACACGCCTGCCGATACCTTGCATACGAAATGCCAAGGAGGAGGAACTATACAGAGGCGAAACAACTTGATTTGCAACTCATGCATCTAGGACCCATATGTAATATAAAACAATACCAAAACAAAAATGGCAGGGGTTAGACAACTAATCCTAGTACATCGAGTCCCATCCTGCCCAAAGAAAAACCTTACAAGTGGTAATCTAGACCTTCCATTCATAGAAACAATTGTGTGATACTAAACAACCACATTAATAACCTTTAGAGTAACATGGCTAAAAACCCTTCTGTCATTAATCTATTAATAACACTAACACATAGGAGTTCAACTGCTTATAGAATACACATCGTTATCCAATAAAACTGTCTGTGAATACACACATAGTCGTACAAATACATTATTATTTCAATATATAATGGTCACAATCGATACAACATTATAGCATGAAACCCATACAAAACATCTCGAACTATAACCTACCCCAAGGGCTCACAAACTAACCATCATCAGCATCACCCCAATCCAGAACCACACTACTTAACTTATCCACCATCCTAGTACAGATAAACCAGATCATGTATAAAACTCATGGGTAACCCCCGTTACAACCAGAATCATAATACACAAGCATCTCCTATCCGACACAAGCTCACAGGTATCCCCCGCTACACAACATAATCATAGGTATCCCCTCGTTATAGTACAAAACTTATAGGTATCCCCTGTTATAACTCAACGCACACACAACTTACGAGTAGCCCCCGTTACAACACAACGTGACTCACAGGTGTCCCCCGTTACAACACAACACACACGACTCACGGGTAGCCCCCGTTACAACACAACATGACTCACATGTGTCCTTCGTTACATCATAGTCACAGGTAACCCTCATTATATCACAGTTACAGGTAGCCCCCCGTTACATCAAGAATCAATCACGATCATGCCTCATCGATCTCCTCTATGGACAGTCCTTCTTTTTGTGGCCCCGCTGACTACACCAAAAACAAACTCCAGAGCTAGGTCTATCAAGTGGACACTCTGCCTTGCGGTGTCCTAGCTTCCTACAATGATAACATACCACACTCGTCCTAGAAGACCCCGAAGACATACCAACAGTAGGAGTAGCATATATCGTCCGCTGCTCCTGAGAAAATGATAAAACACCTATGTGCCTCTTTCTTCCCTAACTCCCAGAAGAAGTATCCGCACTCATATCTTGTACCTAAAAACTCACAATGCCTCTCATTTCTTACCAGTCCTTGGCTTCTCCCTCTGCCATAAAGGCTCTCGTAACCACTTCTGAATAACTTTTTAATCCCAAAAACGTCACTCCTGGCCTAATGAAATGATTTAGGCCGTACACAAACCGTCATGTCTTTTTTTACTCATTTTCTAGCACATCTGTAGCAAAACGTGAAAGAAAAGTGAACTTATTCTCATACTTCATCACTGACATGTCACTTTGCTCAAGACTGTCAAACTGCATCCTCAATTCCCTTCTCTTAGTCTGTAAGAAATACTTATCAAAGATAAGATTCTTGAAAGTACCCCAACTTATACTGTCGACATCGTGCATGCTAATCATAGTCTTCCACCATGCTGCCGCGTCGCTAACGAACTTATACATTGCTAAGGTGATTTTCAACTGATCATCAAGC
>JAOTQH010263439.1:0-11105 GCA_025631255.1 Cornus kousa | reverse complement strand
GATTCTTGATTCACGGGAGCAGGTCTTACGGACCAAGACTATTCCATTGGTCAAGGTCTTGTGGAGGCACCACAGCGTTGAGGAGGCTACCTGGGAGCTCGAGTAGGAGGTTCTCTCTCGGTATCCCCATTTGTTCTCTCTTTCATGTACGACTCGATTTCGGGGACAAAATCCTTTTAAGGAGGGTAGGTTGTAATGACCTGATCATTTTCCTTCCTTTCTTTTTTCGGCAAATTTCTTTTTTTGACTTTTTTTCTATTTCGTCCTTTAGTCATGTTTCACTTTTCCTTGCATAACCTCACTTTTTGTGCTCAGATTTGACTCCAGCTTTGCATATATCCATGATATTTGATATCCATGATTTCTACATTTTTACTTTTATAGAAAAGCATGTTAGATGTTTACTTTTCTTATGAAGGGCATGGATGTATAGCTTTTGGTAATTTTCTTAACTTTTGGGGTTTTAGTGTAATTATGCAATGTAATTATTTTTCGTCTTAGGGACCCTTATGTAATTTAAATTGGAAGATATTTTCAAAAAGGACCTTTTTGTAATTTTTAGAAAGTGTGACAAGTGTCACACTCCCATGGTGCCACTTGTTGGCTAGATGGTGGAACCACTTGGAAGCCTTATTTGATGACACATGGAGGGTGGAGATTCACCCATTTTTTGGCCTAGGATAGGAGCACTTGTTGGCATAGATGGTTGATAAGTGTAGGCTTGATATTAAATCTTGGAAGCTTACTTAGATTTATGAAAAGTGTAGGTCTCACCTTTAGTCTTGCAAGTGCGTGTGTGAGAGGTAGTGCAAGAGCACCTAGTGAGTGGAGAATCCCACCTCAATAACTTAGGGTTTTCATTTCCTTTTTGTTCATTTCATCTCTTTCCTCTCAAACCTAACTTAGCCACCATTTGAGCAAAGCTTGATTTAAGGTTTTAAGCTTCATTTTGATGCCCTTCCACTCACCTAAGACCCTAAAGCTTAGAATACTTTAGTTTCCTCTCACTCTCCTCTACAAAACCTTAGATTGGTTTACCATTTTAAGCTTGGTTGCTTTCGATTATAGAGATTCAATTCTCTATTGAGGTAGGGGTGGTTGTATGTTTATCCTCTTTGGGTTTTATATACATTGGAGCTATATATATGTTGATTACATGCTTTTTAAATTCTTGTAATTGCATATAAATAGAGATTTGATATGCTTGACTTAGGATTTGTGGATTTAAAGCATGTATATGATCATTAAATTGCATAGGTAGATCATTATTTAACGATTTGTCTAATACTTGTGATTTCATTGAGGGTTATTATGAATATCTTGAAATTACACTTATGTTGTTAAGTAATAAATATTTCATTGAAAGCTTAGTATGAAAATCTTGTATGCGACACTTATAATTACTTGTAGGTAAATTACTATATTGCATGATCTACAATTGTGGTCTACATTGATAGTAAATTGATATAGCATGATGTGTAGTATCATTAACTTGCCACTTTAGACATATAACCTTAGGGCATGGTTTGTGTGGTTTCACCCTACTTGTGCTTGGTAGGTAGTTTAATGCATTGAGATTATATAAATGTCATGGACTTATTGATTTTTGGAAGCTTGTAAGGATATGAAATGTTTGATGGCTAGGGTTTGGCACTAGTATGGTGGATCAGAATTCTTTTAAGTCATAGTGCATACTAGGTTGTACCTTGTGGGTCGTAATTACCCGAAATAACTTGTATGGTCTCGTGGCCACATATCCTAGTCTTTCCATTATTTGATTTCGTATTATATTCCAAGTTGTAAATCGTGGATTTCTTGTAGCTTGTGATGTAGTGATTTTAGTTCAATGCGGTTAGTGTACTTGCTCATGTATACTTGGATGCTAGGTGGTTATCATTTCAATTAATTCTATAGCTTGAGATGATCCCTTAGAGTACCTTAAAAACATAGACGTTAGGTGGAATGCACCCTTGTGATGATCTATGTTTAGTTTGCATTATACTTGAAACTATAGGGTATGCACATGCACCACATTCTACGAGTAACTTGTTTACTTACCCTCGTTGTTTGGGTCATTTTGTAGATAAAGAAACTTTGTTTTGGGATGCATCACATCCCTAAGTTACTTTATGCCTTGAAGTATTTTGATGTATTTTGGAGAACATGCAAGTGTTAGTATGTAGTTTCATTTGGGTGTAAAATGCTTTTTTTGCCTTGAAATATGTAATGTGTACCTAAGTACACTTTTTGACGCTTATTTTGTATGTATAACATGAGGCCAAGGGCCATTAACCTTAAAGTTTACAAGCATGCTTTTATAACTCAAGTATTGCCATTATAACCTATTTTGTGAAAATTGGAGGTTTGGTATGTCGAATTTTGTAAACGGATTGTAATGAGGCTCAAAGCCATTGCAACATAATTCAATATGAGTTTTATGCTTATTGACATGTTCACATGCTCATTATTCTTCAAAAAAATCAGTTTTAACCATTGCATGGGGGTAGAATGAATCTTATAGGTTCCTTTGCAAATCTCTCATGTTTATTAGAGTTTTTAGAAGAATTAGAGGTGTTTTGGTCAACCGAAATACTCGGTACCTTCTTGAAAACTATTGAACAGTAAAAACGCACTTTCAGTAGCTTAAAACACTGTTTGGGGTCCATTTCGGTCGACCGATGCATTATTTCGGTCGACCTAAATAGAACTCACTCAGCTGCCCTTCAGGTTTTGCATCAACACAGTTGTTCTGACTTCAAACGGCCATAACTTTTTCATTTTTAACCCATATGGGGTGATTCTTGAGCCTAAACTCAATGATTTTGAGTCAGCTTTCTAAGGATATCAATTTAATTCTCATATTCAAATCACAGTGAGAGTTATTCATTTTTTAGTGAGATAGTATCAGTTTTCGCTTAAATTGGGAAAGGGCGTTTTGTGAAATTCTTGTCTAAGGTTCTTAGAACCTCTTGGAATGTTGTGAAATGATTAGTTTAGGTTGTATGGACTTCATTTAACTTGATTAGAATCAAGTTTCTCTTTTTACTTGTAAATTGACCATTCTACCCTTGATTAACGGATTTTGCCCGTCTTGACTCCCATTTTCTCTTTCGTTCTCCTTTTCTTCCGTGACTTCATGGAAGGTCACTTTGGAGTCTTAGGGATGATTTATATCCCTAGAAACCTTTGTTTTATCTTTCGCTTCTGCAGTTTGGATCCTTTAACGGATCAACTTTTAGGTCATCACAGGACGCACCAGGTTGTAAAACTTAGACAGTCACATTGAATATGTTTATTGAAAATTATGAATCGGAATATGAAAACTTAAAAAGAAAAGAAAATAGATAAACTAGTTAAATCTCAAAAAGAAGTTATTTGATAAATTTGTTAAAAATAATTATCAAAGCACAACAAAAAAAATTTAGGTGAAAAATCAAGAAAATGAATAACCAAGTCTTCTAGAATAGTAATTTCACATTAATGAAGGAAAAAGATATTAGTGACTAAATGTGTGATAAGAAAATCTTTATGAAGAATAATAAAAAAAGAAAAGGAAGGAGGTGAAATAAAAAAATCATATTATATTCCTAAAAGTATCTATGACCTGGACAATGAAAATATATTGATCCAAGAATAAGAGATATATTAGTAAAAAATAGTCAAATTAGATTTAATAATTCAATTATCCTAACGATGAAAACTCTAGGCATTTTTCAAGTACATACTATGTTCGAAAATGACTAATGGAAAGAAATATGATAGAAAATGACCCATGTATTCAAAAGATTTGGATAGAGTGTTTTGGTTTTGTCACAAGTTATTTATTTCAAAGTAATATTCAATTAACTAATGATAAAATTAGAGATCAAAAAATTCTTAATGCTAAATTTAAAAATCATAAAACAAATTATGAGGATATTACTAACATAAACACACTGATAAATTTTATTAAAATTTTTTTTATTTATTTCGCCTCAGCCCTCGAATTATATTAAACAGCTCTGCTAAACATAGTCTAAGCAGTTGCCATAATCGACCTACATAGTATTACTTTTATTATTATTATTTTTTTTGTTTGGGTGAAGTACAACAACACTCATTGAGGTTTGCTAAAAGGATACACAGATAAAACTTAACCAATTTTGAGACAAAGAAACCCCCTCAAGTTTGATATAGTTACCCAAGACACCCCAATGGTAATGAATTGACATTTTTACCTTTTACTTTTTATATTGACCAATTTAAATGTTGAAATGATCCTTTTAACCTCTAACCACTGTGTGCAGATGGCAGACCCATACCCATTTCTTTCCTTCTCTCCTCTCTCCATTCTCTCTTCCTCCTCTTGCCACACCAACACACACACACACACACACACACACACACACATATCCATATACATATATATATATATGTATATACAGATACATGAGAAATGGGGTTTTTCTCAATAGTTTTACTTTCCAATAGCTTATTAGTTCTTCTGCGAAGATGGGTTGCTCGAAATCGGGACGAAAATGTCATAGCCAGGCGGTTAAGAATGGCGTTGATGGTGTTTTGCCTGTACATAGCTCTTTGATTCATCTGTATGCTTGTTGTGGGCTTATGGATGTTACTTGGTAGGTTTTTGAAAAAATGCCTGATAGGGACTCTGTGTCGTGGAATTCGATTATTGATGGCTTTGCTAAGTTTGGTAATATGGATGCAACACATAAGTTGTTTTAGGGAAATGGTGAAAACGGGATTGAGAGGTAGCGACACTACTATTGTGATTTGCTAACTGTTTATGGTAGGTCAGCTAGATTAAAGGAAGGAAGATCAGCTCATGGGTCTTTTATCAGGATAATTTTTAGTTCAAGTTTGATTATAGACACAGCTTTGATAAATATGTATAGTAAATGTGGAAGGGTAGACATTGCTCGAATAACTTTTAATAGGATGTTAGTGAGGAATTTGATTTGTTGGAATGCAATGATTTTAGGACATTGCATTCATGGGAATCCAAAAGATGGCCTTTATCTATATGCAGAGATGGTGGGCATCGCTAGATTGGAAGATGGAGAAATCAATTTTGACAAGAATATAAAGCAAGAACAAGAACAGAGAATTATAACCACCCTATGTTTGGGTCTCCACTGGTTTGGACAAAGAAATTTTATGATTAATTTGGGAACGGTTAGGGTATGGATTGGATTGCAATGAATAAATAATGGTGGTGGAGGTGGTGGTGTGAGGGCAATTGCGTCATTTTATTATGTATGATATTTTTATAATAATTCTGATTTTAATAGTAAGGGATAATTAGATCTTTTTAAAATATTTAAGGCCTTGTTTAATTAAAATTTTCATATAAGAGGTGTCTTTGTTTCAAAAATAGGTTATGTTTCATGTGCCTTTTTATTTATTTATTTATTTATTTTATTTTTAGGGTGTATTTAGTAACATTTTCGTTTCTATTTTTGTAGTCACAAGAAAACAGAAATATAATTTTGTTTTCTCGAGTGACAATAAAAAATAAGAATAACGTTTATTAACAATTGTTATTGTTACAATTTTGAAAACAGAAAATAATAGCAGTGTTTGATAATACATATTTGTTATAGATTTACTTAATATTTTTTAATTATTTTATTTTAATTTAAATTTTTTTCATTAATACAAAAAAAGCTTTAAACATTTATGAAATTCAATTATTTCACAAATATTAAAAATATTCAATACAGGATAATAAAATATAATATTCAATTTAAAATCACAAATCCTAATAATACCCAATACATAAGTACAAAATAAAATATATTAGGACAAAAATACTCACACCAATTATGTATATAAGTGCATGCATATGCATCTTCTATACATTTATTATAAAATATATAATATATTTAACATATATTATATTATAATAAATAAAAAATATTACATAGTGTAACTATAATATAATATAGATATAGTATATAATAATATATTATGTCCTTTGCATAAAAATTTAATAATATTATATAAAATATATAATAAATCATATTTTTTTTCTTTTGCTAAAAAATAATTTACACTGTTATATAATATATCATTTTTTTAAAATAAAAAATATTTTAAACTAATATATAATATAATATAATTGTATATTAAAAAATTATTTTATTAGTATTTAATATATAGCATTAGTATATAACATGAATAACAAACAATTTATTTAAAATGAACAATGTATATGTAATAATAACAGTAAAAACGTTTTTGCTGAACAGTGCCAAAAACATGAGAAACACCTTTTCTGTGTTTCCTCTTTTCTTCACAAAAATAGAAAACGTTTTCTGTTATAGAAAAACAAAAACATATTATTAAACATATTTTTTGTTTTTGTTTTGTTTTTTTAGGGGTTGAAAACAGAAAACAAAAAACGTTTCTGGTTACTAAACGCAGCCTAAATTTGCTTTCTAATTTTTTACTTTGAAAATATTAAAAGTATACAAAATTAGTAAACATAATTATACTTTATATTTCAGCTTCAGAAATAAAAATTATGATTTTACTTTTTGAGAAAGCAAAAATTAAAAAGTGAGAGCGTTAATAAACGAACCCAAGTTTTGTCATTAATGTGATTTGGAGCTATGAACTTTATAAATTGAGTGACTTACCCAAAATAATAATAATAATAATAAGATTATAAATTGAGTGAATTGACATTGATTGTTTCTGTTAGCAATTAGCATAACGCACTCCCCAAATTTTATTTAATTCTCGCACTAATGACCCAACCAAAAAGGAATAAAAATGAATAATTTCATAATTCTGTCTTAAAATTAATTGTAATAATTATAATTATCTAGTTACAATTACACTAAAAAATATGAAATACTAAAATAAGGCCGTACTCTACTAATTAATTGCATGTAAGTCCTTTACTATTAAATATCCATGAGTAACCCTGAAAATTAAATAATGTCCCACCTAAAATATAGTGATTTATGAGGGTACAAAAAAAACAGTTGAACTGATAAATCGAACCAAACCAATAGATTTGACTGATAAATTGATTTTTTCATGGTTTGGTTCAGATCCGAATCTAAAAACATGAAACCGTTTATGAATGGTTGAGTTATAATTTGAAGTTCTACAAGACCAAATCGAGTTTAACCGGTTTATAAATTATATATATATATTTTGTGTTTTATAATATAATAGAATAATAAGATTAGTCTTTTGACCACTCAATTACATATCAAATTATATATATAAAAAAAAAACTATATTATAAAAGGAAATTATATTATATAGTATATATTTTAAATTATATATAGAGAGAGAGAGAAAATAGTGATCTCTTGCTCCCCATGGAGCAAGAAAATTCTTCCCCACTTTTTATGGTGACAATTAGATTACATTCCAAACCCACCTATATTCTTTCCTTTAAATACAAAACCACTATTATTATTTCAAGTTTCCAAATTTAATATTTGCCAATACAATTAATTAAAACAATAAAAGGTAAGTACTAAAAAATAAAAATAATGATAGTATAATAATAGCAGTATTAAAAAAAATATTAAGAAAAACAACTAATTTACAAAGAAAATCTGAAATTTCATAGAATAATAGCATATTTTGCTGTGAATCTTTATTACGTCAATAAATTTTTGTTTTTATAGTAGAATTAGAAAAAATATATTTACATCTAGTTAGAATTTGTAACAAAAAGTTAGAGAAAAATAGATTGAATTTGTAATATTTAAATAACATGCATTTAGGGAGGTATACAATAATTTAAATTGTAATCTATTAATTTTTTTTATGAGTGAAGTGTAGTGCAAATCACAGATTACATTAAGTAAATCAAGTAGATTTTATTTTTAATTTTTTATTATTTTTTAGTCGATGTTTCATTATTTTGTATGTCAATAGTGTAAATTTCAATTTTTTTTTTTTTACACCCAAACAAATAATGTCAACTTTAATATCAAGTCATGGATGCAAATTTTTTCTAACAGTTATAAATTTTTTTTATAGAAAAAAAAATTTCAATTAATGGTGAGACGTGATTTCAAGAGGTGAAAGAGACTTCTATTTTTATTTTTTAGTACTTACCTTTTATTGTTATAATTAATTGTATTGGTAAATATTAAATTTGAAAACTAGAAATGCTGTTTAGAATGTGGCAAGAGATCAGTACTCATGTTAGGCGTATGCTAAAGAAGTAACACGTAGTTACACTCAAACAGAAGCTTCACACAATTGGGTGAATTGCATAAAACCCTTAACTTTAGTTAGGGAAAGGTTTTACTGCAAAACACTACAAGTCAAAGGAGTTAAATGCAATTTATCCTATAAAATATTACTTTCAAACCCAAGCATTGAAGTACATAGAGTACAAGATTTATAATTTGACCATTGTTTTTAGACTAGGTCTTTTGATCTTCCAACAAATTGGTTTATGTTTTTCACAAACACTTGAAAGTTTCCGCTAAATTTGGTTTAGTTTTTCCAACAATGTCTCCCAGGAATCAAATTTGATCTTCATTCCTAGTCTTGTAAAAAATTATAATCTAAAGTTTTGATACCCAATGTGAAAGATTATGGTTATAATTTGTTGATTAAATCACTGTTAAAATGGAATTTTAAAAGCATGAGAATTGTTATATTTTTCGGAGTTTTTGGATTTTAATTGTTATATATATGTGTTGTATATGTTTTTAAATCAACCTTTAAACTTCAATTATAGTCTACAAAGGTTAATTAAGGCTTCTAAATTTTTTATGAATTTTTCTAATTTTTTCGGAGTATATTTAGAATTTTTTTTAAGCTTTCTGGATGTCCGCCATTGTTAATGCGAATTCATTTACTCTTGTTATATTTGGTAGTATGGAACTTGATTTTTGAAAAAAGAAAAGGAATTAGTGTAAAGTTTGAATTTAAATAGGATTTTAATTCTTTCTTCTAAAACCCGAACCCACACTAATAAATGCAACCTAATTTTTTCTTTTCTTTTCTTTTTGGCCACTTTTACAAACTTCAAATTTCATAAATGTTGTACTTGAAAACATCGAATTAACATCTTAAAATTAAAATTTAATAAAAATTAGTTTAAAGTTTATACAATTAAAATATCTCAAATTTTACATAAATGGCCTTAGTTAGGGAGCATTGCATATACGCATTGTAATTTATAATTTTACTTTCGAAGTGCGAACTTTTAGGATGATAAAAGATTGAAACCACAACCATTACTTAAATATGAACCTAAACTTGAATTTTCCAAAACTTTTAGGATATTTAGAATCTACAAATAATTGAAAAAAAAAAATTGAAAAAGGAATGTACAAATAAAATTTCCTTGTGATCCAAACTAGTGCCTAAAACATGACAAAAGAAACAGGAATGCGTGCCCATGTGCATTTGCAAATTTTTGTCAGGCAGTTGAACAACAATTGAAAATAATATGATTTTCTAGCAAAGTACACTTCATGCTTTTTCAATATCAGCAGTTAAACAATAACAACCACACACACACACACACACACACACACACACACTATAAAATACAAGGTATGATTCAGCCAAGCCGGGTTTATGTCTAAGGTGTGTGATTCAGTTTTGAGTCGAAGCCTCGTCTATCAAAAAAATTATTTTATTAGTAAAAAAGTGATTACAAAACTCAATTATTATTTTTTTCCTTGTTAAACAAGCAATTACAATTTTGAATCGAATGCTTGTTTATCAAAACATTATTAATAGAATATAGAATTTGTGACACAATACATAACAGTTATAAGTGTAGGGTTCAAATCTCATATTCTATGAAACATCAATTAGTATAAAAAATAAAAAGAAGGGAAAAAAATAATTGTCATAATAAAAAAGCCAATGCCATGGCAAGTCAACGTCTCAACCCTTCAGAAAAATTAATGGATCCGGGTTCTTTCGCTACACGAAAACACTTTCGTGTACAATTAAATTGAAGATAAAATATTATGCAAAAAAAAAAAAGGGTAAATTGTGGATGCAATAATTATGTAAATGTGTTGTGTTTTATATAGTGTGTTGTATTTTTTTATTTAATATATGGAATATGGGTGCACTATGGATACACTAATATGACAAATTTTTAAAAAATAAGACAACGAAATGGATACCTCAAAAATATAATGTAATATATATATAAAATATAATTTCTGCAGTTTTATCTATACAATCATATATATATAAATCACTAATTTGGAGTTCGGAGTAACATGTTTATTATTTTTGTTTTCTTGAATTTTATATTATTTTTTAATTAATCCATAATATATTTTAGATTACATTTAATTCTATTTAAAATATATATATATATATATATATAATTACAAAATCATTCTGTCATATCCTGCAAGTGTCTAAAACATATTCTTGTCGTACTCATTTGTGTGCGACCATAAAATAAGATATTAACTATTCAAATACTTCTAGTCGTATCTGACACGTGTTCAAGTCATTAATTCAATGCACCGCCATTTTTTAGGTACAAAATTTATAATTTGACCATTATTTTTAAACTTGGTCTTTTGATCTTCCAACAAATTGGTTCTTGTTTTTCACAAACACTTTAAAGTTTCTAATAAATTTGGTTTAGTTTTTTCAACAATGTCATCCATAAACCAAATTTGCTCTTCATTCCTAATCTTGCAAGATTTTAGATTTCTTTTGAAATTGTTTCTAGCAAGAAAGCTTCGTGAAAATATATGTAATTTGTCTTGCAAGAGTGACAAGCTGCCTTAAAAAATGATAATGGATGCGGTGCTGCGGATGTGTGATTGGTAACAGAAATAGTTGAATTATTTTTAAAAAAGGGCAAATTATACAAGTCACCCACGAGGTTTTTATATTATGCATGTAGATAGAAGTTATAATAATATCACACAAAGGTCCATATTGACCATTTGACCATAACAAAATTAATTACATTTTTGACCTTAAAATTAAAGCATTTATTTTTAATATTTTTAAAATTAATTTACTCATAAATTTTGCGTATAAGTTATTTTATATGCCCTGCATGATAGGTTCGACTTCAATCTCGATCTATGCCTTTGTCAAACACTGAAAAAATAATATATATATATATA
>JAOTQH010263419.1:0-11105 GCA_025631255.1 Cornus kousa | reverse complement strand
CTCCCTCTCTCTCTCTTTCTCTCGCTCTCCCTCCCTCTCTCTGAAGTTCTTGATCCTTCATTTTAACCTCATAAAATGTACGGAACCCAAAGCAGAAGAGACTTGGCCTTAGAATTCCAAGCCCAAATACCCATTTTGAGGCCAAGCATTCATGCTAGGAGGGCAAACCTCACTGTAAAGTTTCAAGATCTTTATGGGTTCACTGTAGAAGGCAATGTTGATGATGTTAATATATTGAATGAGGTTAGAGAGAAGGTGAGGCAACAGGGTAGGGTCTGGTGGGCATTGGAAGCCAACAAAGGCGCAAATTGGTATTTGCAGACTCATATTTCATCAACCCTAAAATCTTCGCTTAAATTTTCAGCTTTAGTGAATGCAATCACGCTGAAGAGGCTAATTAGGAAGGGAATTCCACCGGTTTTACGGCCTAAGGTGTGGTTTTCGTTGTCCGGGGCGGCCAAGAAGAAATCAACGGTGCCGGAGAGCTATTACGATGATTTGATCAAGGCAGTCGAGGATAAAGCCACACCGGCAACTCGCCAAATTGATCATGTGAGTTATTGGGTTTCTGCACTATATTGATGATTGTTACATATGAAGGATTGGTTAATTGTTTCAGATTTGATGATAATTGAATTCCTCTTATTGCACTCTGAATTATTCTGGATTGCTGGTTTGTGAGGGGTGGTTTGCAGTGGCAATTAGTAGGCATAGATACATCACAATTATCTTCTTGGTTTTGATGTTAGCTTTGAAATTCTTGGTGTCCAATGGGTTAAATTTAGTTTTCTGTTAATTCTGCTGAAATAGAATCTGCTAACCTTCCAACAAACAAATCAACTGGCAATGTTGAATGATACACTTTAACCAAGGAGGCTCTTTTGTCAGATATTTAGTGTGGAATATGGTATGGTTAATAAAAAATGGCATCTGAGTGTCTAAAATAAACATCAGATCTGAATTTGTTTTTTTATTGCTTCAAGTGGCTGAACTTATTCTATTTGCCGAGAATTGTGATGGTCTAGTTGTGAAAGGTTATTGATCCAGTTTAAAAGAAACAAATGCCAAAATCATTAGAATTTTAGTGCATGATGAAAGCCAGTTGCTTAGATAACAATGGGTATAGATTTGAGACTATTCTATTAAGATATTTCTAAAGCTTGTTTGACAGTACCTCATTGTAATAGGTAAGGAGGATTATGACAGTTCAGTATCGTGGATTGTTTAATCTTTTCAAAGTGTGCGTATGTCCTCAAGTTCAGGCATGTGGATTAGGATTGGAACATAAATTAGATTGACAGTTATGTGGTTCTCAAGCAATCTAATCTGTATTGTCTTTATAGATTTCCAGAAATTGCCTTGATTTGGTATACGTGCTGATTGTTCATTTGGAACTATGAGCTCATATTGATGACATAAAATTGTTATCTGAAATTGCCTTCCATTTGTTCTGTCATTGTTTTAGTTTGAACTCTGGTATGGGTGTATGTATTAGCATTTTAATCTTATTTATCCCTTTATTATTATTATTATGGGGAAGAAGTCACCGATGGCATTTTGTTTTAGGAACTCGATTTGTCAAGTATGGGTATATAGCTTAGCCTACCAAAAGATCTGTGTGTGTGAACACGACTTGCATATTGGAGACCTTTTTATGTTTCACTTTTTCTGTTTATCTATCTCTAGTAAAGGCTGGGGGTCATGCTGCTCTCAGATGTGTAAGAAATATTATGTCAAGGCCATGTCTAGTATTCACTTTTAACTCTTTTATATGTATAAATGTGCAGGATCTACCGCGAACCTTTCCTGGTCACCCATGGTTGGACACCCCAGAGGGTCATGCTGCTCTCAGACGTGTCCTTGTGGGATATTCTTTCCGTGATTCTGATGTTGGTTACTGTCAGGTGGGTTAACTTTTTTTATTTTATAATAAGTAATAACAATAACACTAAGGGTTCATTTCACTTGTTATAATAACTAAAATAAAGGCCAGTAACTAATGTTAGTCCCGCATTTTCATGCTTGTTATGATGACAATAATTATGATAACTATAATAACATTACTTTCTTCTGAAAAACAACTATGTTGCAACCTTAAGACTTTATTAAGCACTCGGCAAAGCCTTATCCCAACCATTCTAGGCTCAGATAATCTTGTGTGGTCAGTCTATTGAGAACTATCGTTTTTGCGTAGCCACTCTATCGGGAACTATCGTTTTTGTTTAAACAATGCACCAGTAAATTTTTCGTTACTCAAATGATACGTTGTAAGTGGCTATCATGAAGTTCTCTCTCTATTGTGTTTTGCTAGTTCAAGCATCAAAAAGTTTATTTATAATCTAAATCTGTTATGTGTCAACTATTTGTGTCTGCTGCAAGCATTTTGTTCCAAAATTTAGTCTATTTGAATATGTCTCTGCCTAAGTCACATAAAGTGGGAGCTGGAGCGAAAGCAAGAGCAGGTGTGTGAGAGTGTCAAATTTTAAAAATTTGGAGACCGGGAGCGTCTGTATATGTACTTATCCCTTTCAATATAGTATCATATTAATTCATTAAATGATATTTTTTTGTTGAGTTTTTTTATTTATTATAGGACTATTTAAATATAATTAGATATTTGTCTAAATTGATTTTATTAATTAGATATCAGGAGTATTATATAAAAATATTGTGCAAATCAAAAGGGGTATGCTTGACTGGTTAGTTTCTGAAGTTCATCTCACCAGTTTGAGTTCGATTCTTACCCATGCACTTAAGTGGCTTGCTTTTATCGTTATATTTTTTAGTAATTAAATATATAACTATACATATCTGTATATTTCTTTTAACATGTAACATTTTTATTACAGCCCTTTCACTGTCTGTTTTGGTTGCCCTCTCCTTGTATTGCTTTAACATCTCTTGATTACCATTGTTATCTTCATACATATCTGAACCACTTTCATCAGCCATCCCTTATGTTATGTAGAGCCTACTCTGAATCCTCTAGTTTCAATCATCCATCACCAAATTTATTTTTTGACTCCATTGTTAAGCATGACCGTTCTTGTTGTCATATTTGAACCTCAGGTGTATCTCCTTTCCAGCCACTCACTGTAGTTTTCTTCTTTTTTCCTTTTCTTTTTTAAGTACATTTTACATGAATGATTTCTTTGAGACAACAGGATGGTTTCTCAGAGATTTCTATGTAATGAAACAAAGGAAAAACCTGCTTTAGTTAATGATGTTAAGATTCTTACCAAATTCTAAATTCATTACCATGAGCTGAATTATTCTTGTTGCAGGGTTTAAATTATGTTGCAGCTTTGTTGTTGCTTGTGATGAAAACAGAAGAAGATGCTTTTTGGATGCTCTCCGTCCTTCTGGAAAATGTTTTAGTTAATGATTGTTACACGACTAACTTATCAGGATGCCATGTTGAACAAAGGGTATTTAAAGATCTGCTGGTTAAAAAATGCCCAAGGTACTCTCCCTTTCTTACTTTTGATAACATAGTGATTGGTCATGTATTTTCCTTTTTGTCTGTATTTTTTGTTCTTAATTGAAAAAAGAACAATGCAGGATAGCTGCTCATTTGGAAGCTTTGGAGTTTGATGTCTCCCTTGTTGCCACTGAGTGGTTCCTATGCCTCTTTTCTAAAAGCTTGCCTTCAGAGGTTAAAACATCTTTTATTGCTTCCTTCTCTCTTTCCCTCCCTTCCTCCCTGTTTCTCTCTCTCTACACACACACACACACACACACACAATACATATATATATATATATATATATATATATATATGTTTCATAGTTTTATTTGCTCTTACATAGATCGTACACACTAGTTCACTTAATTCTTATTGCGGCTGATAATCTTTTACCTGCAAACTTATTTTCAGACAACTTTGCGGGTGTGGGATGTCCTTTTCTATGAGGGGGCAAAGGTTCTCTTTCATGTGGCTTTGGCTATTTTTATGGTAACAGTGCTATGAGATATTTAGTCTAGTTTCATGCATTTCCCCAATATTACTTTTTATCAAATGGAACGAAATTCAAAAGGTTGTAATCACTGAAATTACTGATTGCAGATGAAAGAAGAAGAATTGATTATGGCACATCAGGTTGGTGATGTTATTAACATATTACAGAGGACCACTCACCAACTCTTTGATCCTGACGAGTTATTGACGGTAACCTCAACTCTTCCATATTGACCTACTTCAAAAATAAATTTAAAATAATTTAATTAAATGAATAAAAAAAGATTCTTGATGTTGATATTACATTGATACTTAACTGTTTTTCTTTAGCTTTTAAAGGCACAAGTCTATTTTTTAGTTTAATTTTTATTTTGGAGTTAGTGCTGAAAAAGGAAGCAAAGAAGAGCCTAATTATTCCTTTGTTGATGGTAGATTGAAGTGTGTGATGGTTAGTGGTAACATCCATTGAAGTAGAGTCATTTCAAATACCAGGGAGATATCTGAAATATATAGAAATGATTACATTCCTCTCCCGTTTCCCTTAAAAAAAATAAAAAAAAATAAAGCCTACTTTTGCATCCTATTGACCCTCTCCGTCTATGATGGTTAGTGGTTACAGTAACTCAATTTCTAAGTTGACTGAATCAAGGGTGCAGGAAGCTTTCAAATTGAAGCATCCCTTTTCCAATCCTTGCAGGTCGCTTTTGATAAGATCGGCTCCATGACAACCACCACTATATCAAAGCAAAGGAAAAAGCAGGAACCAGCAGTCATGGCAGAGCTTGACCAGAGATTGAGACGGCTTAATTCTTTGAATGGGGATGACAAATAAAGTGATGACTTGGCAAAATGTCGAACTGTAACACATAACACTACCATATCCAAAATCCTAGTTGGTGTATTCTGCCCTGTAAAAGATACCGAAGCATGCTTTCAATCCCTTAGAAGAAAGAACTGAGTGAAGAGAGCACCCTGTTGTTATCCATGCTTTTAGGTGAATGTAAATTTTTTATTGTTTCAATATATACAGTTGTTTGTCCATACTGCAATTCAGGGCATTGCTGAATCTGCCCTGTAATTTTGATGTTGTTGTTGAAGCCCTTTCTATATTTGTTCATGGGGACTATGGATTTATATTGTGTGTAGCAATACCATCATGCAAGTCTCTTGCTCAGCTGTGCAGGCATAAATTGGATGGCATGTCAAAGTTTGGACTACTTCATCAAGTTTAACATCAACCCCATGCCTGTCTTAATCTGAAGTTGTCTTAATATTAGTATCCTGTTAAAAGGCATGCTAAATTTTCTGTCCCACAAGTCAAATTGCAATGCCCCTAAGAGATCTCATTCAACACCTATAAAAATCCCCCCCATCATCACATTTACAACCCATCAATTCTAAATAAACTCTCTTATCTCTTCATCAATTATCCACCCTACTATAATATTATCTCATCAATTTCGTTTTCCAAAAGAGTCATTTCTCTCAACATCTCCTATTTTCGGTTTTCATTTACATTTTTTTCAACTTCACATGGCCTGTGTCATTCAACAATAACACCTCTCATTCCACGGCAATGGTTCCACATACTAAGAGTGAGTAAAAGAAACTAAAATATTAAGAAGAGAGCCCTCCTAACAGTGTCTACTATTCATTTTTGTTTTGGGAATTTGCAGAAAGTAAATGCATTAGAGCTAAATGCCTGTTTGTTTATCACAACTCATTCTACACCATTATTGATAATAAAAGGAATTTGCTTCTGATAATTTATTTATTCTACACAGTTTCAAAAAAGAAAAAAAGAAAAAAAAAAAAGGTTCATACATTCCAATATCTGCTCACAAACAACAGCCAAGGCATAGACAATCAGCTTCCATCCCGCGAAAACGTACTGATCCGATCCAATATCTGTACGAGTCAATAGAATAAGGTGCCATCTCACGTGGGTTTCAAACATCAGATAATTATAACCCAAGCCAAATATATTAAAGTCTCTTGATGAATACTTCTATAAAAAAAATTAATCAATAAATTTCCCCAATTACATTATCCATAAAAAACAATGTAATGGGAGTTAGAAAGAACATACCTAAGATCAGCAATTTCTAACTACACAAAAATAAAATAAAAATAAAAAAATAAAAATTTACAGTAAACCTTTTTTATCTGTGGTTTATCAGAGCACACAAAATGACTATGACCTCTATAATAAAAGATTAATACAAATGACTTTAACTAAATGAAACCAAATTTTAATAAGAGAAGTGAAATATATATATATAACAAAAAAATGATACTTGATTCTCTTCATCATTCTCCACCAGTAATGCCATCCTTTTCAACATGTGGCGAGGGTTCCTTGTTTTCAACCTCAGTAGAGGGGCCCCTGTCTCCAATTCACGGTGAGAGCGCAGCACCTGATGCAGCATCATTGCCTGCCGGAATAGGTTTATTGTCACCATCAACAGAAACTTCCGGGAAGGCATCCGGTGCTCTCTCGTCTTCTGTGGGAGTTGATTCCCCAGCTTTTTGTTGCAGGCTCCAGTACATGATGCTGGCTGTTAGCGTCAGGATCATCTTTTGGTTCACCTGTAATAACAATCCAAAAGGTAGTGAAACTTGAAATTGAATTTATGAATCAATCTAACGTGGTAAATATACCAATTTCTTAAATTTTGTTATCAAAGACAGGAAACTGCAATGTAAATAATTCCTTTTTAGCTGGCGCTGGTCATTCAACCATGAATTCCGGATGACAGATTGACAGTTTTATCAGCTCTACATATATTACACTGGGTCAATCCATAACACCAGTTCCCTATCAAATGGTCGACAGTGTATGGACTGAATAAAACCCCGTGACGGGTGAAAACCAATGAAAGAGGATGGGTTAAAAATAGCATTTTTGTACCACTAATTCCAGTAAGGATGATATTGTCTAGTAGCATGCATTTGGCAATGACAACTATGAGCGTAACCTCAACCAAGTGGAGTGACTTCGAAGATGTGTATGGATATTAGATACTTTTATGTGATTTAAGATATTAACAACCAAGTTTGAAATGATTGTTTTACCTCCATTATGTCCTCTGGCAACAAGAAAATGGAGCACCCTAACTTCCGAGCAACACTGATTATATATGTTGCATTCAACTTCTTATCCTCATCTGCAATTACAGCAACAGAAGTTAAGATTACGATCATTTTTGTAGACTGGAAATATTTCAATACTGTACAAAATTCCCAAATTTATTTTTTGGTAAGAAAATTCCCAAATATATGCCTGCTAAGAAGACAAAACTTGGGCAGAATTGGGAAATTCAGGGTTCTCTTATGCATGTGCAAGTCAACCTTAAGAATCAATAGCAGATTACCAACAAATTTGAAATGGGGTGATGAAGAAGAAGAGGAAAAAACTCTCCAGCATACACAATCTGAAAAAAAATCAATATCACCTACTAAATAACATACCAGTTTCGCCCTTGGTAACAAGGCTCCAATTGACAACCCTTGGCTCCACGGCACTAAGAAGTTCGAGCAAGAATTTTCCATTTGAAAGGTTTTTATCCTTAAAAGAAAAAAAAAGAAAAAAAAAAAGGGGGTTGTTGCATAGAAATGTTAAGCTATCATCATGCCTGAGAATCTTATAACTGTACAATATCAAGGTTTTCTTGGTTACCTTGAAGCTCTCCATTTGAGACACTCTGCCACAGCTCTTCACTTTGTTGTTTGCCCAATTTAGAATGTCAGCATCTGTTATCTCCTTTCCTTGGGAATGCGACCGCAAGTTTTTGAGGAGTTGGAGCATACTAAACCTCATCAACTGCCACAAAAATGCTGACGAAGGAAAGATGAACAATTAGGGTTATTTTATTTTATTTTATTTTCCTGCTTATGACTAAACAAAGAAGGAAATATAAACCAGAGAAACTTCTCAGGAATAAAACAGACGTAATATTTAGAAGAAGAAAACAATGAGCGTGGAAACTGGTTAAAAATTCCTTTGAAAAAAAAAAGGCAGTTAAAAAAGTGTGTCAATAAGCAACAACAACCTACCCAATAATTTTCAATGAACAATGGTTAATGACAAGCTTTGATGGACAAATACATAAGAATTTACATGGTTATATGAAGGGAAACACTTCCCCATATAGTTACTTAATTTAGATTCTCGAACCATACAAAATGACTACATTTCACAGTTCAGCATATATCAACTAGTGAAACTTAAGTAGTCACATAATATGGGCACTGTTTCAGTTCAATAACATCAAAACTACTGAAGCAAGATATTTCCGGTACCAAAGCAGTTTGCCAGGAAGATACAACCAAAGGGAAGCTCTAACACGTGAAGTTAACACACTATCAACCTTGTATATATTCATCTTGCTGTTAGCAGTGTTTGTCATCCTAAGATAATGTTAAAATAGAACTTTTTGCTTCAGTATGGATCATCAGTATTCAACCTCAAATTCACACACGCTTCATTACCCATTTTTTGAGTCAGTCCAATTGCCCAACCCCTACTGGGAAAAAAGGGGAAAAGAAAATATATATCTTACTCCACCCACTTCAATTGAATTTTTGCATTCATAATCCCCTTACCATATCAGAGTAAGAAATTCAAAATAAATGAATAAATCAATAAAAATACTACCCCGTCACTTTTTCTCTAATATCAGCCATTCAATTTATCAGGGATTGATTGAATATTATCTATGAAACCTCTCTTTGTTTTACCATACAAAAATAACTACACCAGTAAGACCATGTAGTCAATATCCCATATAGTAGAAACCACATTTTCCACACAGAGAGGAACAAATTAATGTGCTGGTTATTTAGGAAAAAAAAAAAAAAAAATTAATGTACTGGTTAGAAGTAACTGTAAGTAGCACCTTAGATGGTTAAAGTAAAAGGGTCCAAACAACATGCCATATAGTATCCTATGAAGCACGGATAGGGACATGTCACACACAGACACACACAAAAGGTGCTACATGTTAACTTTTTGAAAAATAGGACATCCAGGCGCCGAGGTCAAGGCAATACATATATATCCTTTTATGTATTACGCACTTTATATGGAACAAATCTAGAATTTTTAATTCATTGTTTCACACTTTTACATTTAACAATTGCATGAGTCAAACAATGAATCTCAATAAATTTCATGCATATAAATTTTCATTATATACTATTTAGTAAGTAACCAGTGTATACAATTACAACGAACTCTCATCCTTTCTTACAACCTATGTTACACGGACTCTTCAAAAGTAGGTAAAGTACCTTTGTAGAACACACGATACTCGGACATGTGTGGCATATGTGCCCAACACTTTTGGTTGGACATGCACCTAGAATACATATTCAATAATTCAATTTTATTATAGTATTGCTTTAAAACAAGTGAAATGCCCATATTGAACACTATGCTACATGAAGACATTATTTTACTCTAGAAAATAAAATATAAATATAAATTATATATATATATATATTGTACTATCCATGTGTCTTGTTTGGTGATTTGACGTGTCTGACGTGTGGATATATGCTCATACTTGATACACATACCTAAGTCCATAAAAAATAACTCAACTATATTCTATTCATGCTTGGCTTCTTTTAGCCATGTGTTCAGCATTAAAAATCTTTCATAAAGATAAACCACATTTGCCATGTCTATAAGAGTGCATGTATTCTGGAGTTTGAGGGATTAAAAGATGAAGCACACTAACATAGTATGAGCTTCTTGTTTCCTTGTACAATATCGTTTCCAGCTATGTTCACAAGGGAGAAGTTTAATTCCTTTCCAATCCTTATAATTTGGTTGCAATTCTCAACTTTTCTGAAAGGCATCTTAATCGGTGGTTTTGTTGCCTGCTTCCAATTGACTGATCCTGGAGAAACTTTGTCAAGAACTTCCAAAAGAACCCATCTGATTGCAAGAGTTATAAACGTTAACCAAAAATAATATAAAATTGGAAGTTAATACTTGCAAGAGATGTGAACCTCACCCAGTTCTGACATCTTCAAACACATTATCGACATATGTAGCAGTTCCAAGACTGTTAATCCAAAGTCGGAAGCACCTTTCTTCCCTGGACGTTTCAGCATCATCTGTCATCATCTCAGCGAACGATATTTTTGTGTTGTCCAATGATAGACCATTCCTGCGAAAAGAAATCCACAGACTAATGATACAGATATCCATCGGCAATAATAATTAAAAAAAAAAAGACAATTTGCACAATAAAAAATATATAAAATTCATCTTGTTAACCCAGGCACTCAGCATCTCTAAATGTCTTAGCAGGTTGTACAATTGCACAGAACCTGGAAACAATTGTCAGGATAGGTCTCATTACAGTATCGTCTCTCTTCTTACTGCCCATGGTCTGAACAAATTAAAATTCGAACCATGTATGTGCGACACCATTTATGTGAAGATTGAACAAACTTTTGTTCCACAAAATACCAAGTGAAAGGATCACATTTATTCTGACCTTTGATGAAATATTTGTGCAACAAATGCAAGATTTAGATTAGGTGATCCCTCCACAATGTCCTTAGGAGTAACGTATCTTTTGCAATCCATTTTCTCTGCATGCTCAAGAATCAAATTAGCTCTTTCAGTAGGATCCTTAGCATCCAACGTGGTGGTGCTACCATGTTCTGGTGCAAGAGCATTAAGCAAGTGAGCATAGGCCTCTCCATCCTGCAAGTGCATAAGCCTATAATATCGTCCACAGAAAGAAATATGAAAAGAGGAAAAAAGAAAACCACTAGCATTACAGAAACACAAATTTAACAGTCTATATCATTGTTTAAGTAACTTTTTTTTTTCCCATCAAGTGATCAAGAGTTTTGCAACACTTTTGTCCATGCCCAACTAGAGTTTGGGTCATGTTGAAAATTTTCAACTCAAGGCTAACCCAAATAATAAAAAGAGTTGCAAAAACTTGCTGAAAGACCTAGTTATGATCAGGCTGAACCCAGTTGAGTTGCAACTCTAATGAATAAACTTCGTAAAGAATAGATCTCGACAGGTCTAAGGTTCGAATCCTCTTGCCTGCAAACAATTCCGAGAGAGAGAGGGGGGGGGGGGGGGGGGGGGTAATTTAAATTTTAAAAAAAAAAC
>JAOTQH010263371.1:0-11108 GCA_025631255.1 Cornus kousa | reverse complement strand
CTTCGTATACCTGTCAATCACTGAATCCCAACTCCCCACTATCCTTGAAAAGACCCCTAGGGGCAATCCCAAATAAGGAATAGGGAAAGAACCCACCCTGCTTCCAAGAACTGCAGCTAAAGAGGAGATATCCTAAACATTCCCTACTGGGACAAGCACACTCTTAGCCACATTGACCTTTAGCCCGGAAACCACCTGAAAACAAGTCAAGATACACCTCAAATAACGAAGTTGAGACACATCAGCGTCACAGAAAACCAGGGTATCGTTTGCGAAAAGTAAATGAGAAATCTCCATATGATGGACTAAATCTCTACCCACTCTGAATCCCTTAATAAAACCAAGGTCCTCTGCCCTGCACATAAGTCTGCTTAAACCCTTCATGACGACAAGAAAAGGGAAAGATGACAAAGGATCGCCTTGTCTTATACCCTGGGTGCAACCAAAGAAACCAGCAGGAGAACCATTCACAAAAATTGAAAACTTGACAGACGAGAGACAAGTCTCAATCCACTTCCTCCACTTATTTCCAAACCCCATTCTTTGTAACAAATAGAGTAGGAAATTTCAGTTCACATGATCGTATGCTTTCTCAGTATCAAGTTTGCATAAAACTCCAGGAATACCACTTCGCAGTCTGGAATCCACGCATTCGCCAGCAATAAGAACTGAATCAAGAATTTGTCGTCCTTCAACAAAAGCGTTCTGGGAGTTCGAAATATTCCCATCCATTACTTCCCTCACCCTTAGAGCAAGCACCTTAGCAATAAGTTTGTAAATACAACCCATCAAACTAATTGGACGGAAATCCTTTATGTCAGAAGCGCCTCCCTTCTTAGGGATAAGGGCAATAAATGAAGCATTAAGCGACTTCTCAAAGATGCCAGTAGAATGAAACTCCTGCAAAGTGCCCATTACCTCATTTCTTACTACCGTCCAACTTTCCATCAGAAAACGTATAGTAAACCATCATGCCCCGGTGCTTTGTCTCCATTACAGCTTGATAAAGCCTTTAGAATTTCTTCTTCAGTAAAATGATTCTCAATCCTATCTCTATCCAACTAAGAAATGGCCTCAAAATGGAGACCATCAAGTTTGGGCCTCCAAACTAATGGCTCAGTATAAAGCTTCTAATAAAAAGAAGCGATCCCGTTACGCACCTCTTCCTCCCTCCACAACTCCACATCTTCCACCCGAATTCTTCCAATATGATTACTCCTCCTATGAGCATTAGCTAATCTGTGGAAGAATTTTGTGTTCCGATCACCTTCTTTTAGCCAAAGAGCCCGAGATTTTTGTCGCCACGAAATCTCCTCCATACTAGCAATCTTAGCAAGAACAGCTTGACAGGATGCTCTCCTAGAACGTAGAGACTCCACATCCCCTCCCGCCTCCTCAAGATGATCAATCTCGAAAAAATCAGCAAGGACTCTATTCTTCCTCCATTCCAGATTCCCAAAAACATCCTTGTTCCACTGCTTAAGATCAAATTTGAGAGCCCTTAACTTCTTTGTTAATGTGAAGCTAGGCGAACATGAAACGATTGCTCCCTCCCACCAAGATCTAACTTTCCTTTGGAAGTCCTCCGTTCTCAACCACATATTCTCAAATCGAAACGGGGATCTTCAAGAACACAAACCCCCACAATCCAAAACGAAAGTAACATGATCAGAAGTGACCCTTGCTAAAACCGTCTGAACAACATCCGGGAATTTCTCTTCCCACTCCCCAGAAATTAGAAATCTGTCCAGTCTTGAAAGAGTGATTGGATCGCTGCCATTTGACTAGGTATAGGCTGCACCTTCCATTGGTAAATCAATAAGAAAATGCTCATCAATAAAATCAGAAAACTGATCCAAATCTAAGGACTTCCTTCCCCCGTAGAACTCTCTGACGGGGAACTGACAGAATTGAAGTCCCCACCCAAGCACCAAGGGAGAGACCACAATCCTTTAACATGGCAGAGCTCCTCCCAAAAAATAGGTCGCTCATTATCAACAACCGGTCCATATACTCCAGAAAAAACCCATCTGAAATTGTCCTCTTCCATCTTAAACTCACAGGACACAGAAAATCTCCCCATGCACCGTCCATTCTAGACAACCATCTACTATCCCATATGACTAAGATCCCACCCGAAGTACCTATAGCATTCAAGGCCTCCCATTCCACAAACCTTCCTCCCCACAAACTCCTTACCACCTTGTCAGAAATGGATGCCAACTTGGTTTCTTGCAAACAAACAACCTGGCCCCCATTTCCTTAAAGCTAACTTTACCACCCTCCTCTTGTTCGGGTCGTTGAGACCATGAACATTTCATGTAATGATTCGTAGCTTCATTAAAAACCAGAAAAAATTATCTCCCCTCCTCCCTTTCTTAAACGCCTACTTTTGGTCCTTCCCCTTTCCTTCACCACCCCTCTTACTTTCATAATTGACATCAGAGATGAGGTTATTAACCTCCTGTGCCCCTTTCCAGGACGATAAGGGTCTCGTGTTCATGACTTCATTGGTCACTGTGACCTCCCTTCCTTCCACAATTGCTTGAAGGATGGATAATGTCTGGTCGTCATTACCCTCTGATGAGACTCCCAGCAGCTCACTAGTGACTCCAATATTATCGACTACCCAATCCTTTCCCATATCAGCAGCCTCTTCATAACAGTCAGGTCGAACAACAGCCAGTGGTTCCTCCACTAATATATCAGAATCATTCTCCAGCCAAGGGGCAAGCTCATTAGAGCAAACCTGTTGGATAGACCCCAAGTCATCATCCATCTCCTCTTCAATAGCTCTTCCATTCTCATATGTAGTATCTGATTCTGTAGCGAAGTCGCCCATTCCAACGAATCTGATAGGCTCGTTCTCCTCGGCCCCTGCAAATGGCAAGCAGCCGTTGCCGTCACAACTACATCACTCCTCAACACCTCACAAGAAGGGGTAGAAGAAGAAGATGGAGCAGTGAAGGAGCTCCGAGGGTGTGAAACTGAGGACGTACCTCAGTTAGTAGAAGTCCACTTCTGCTTTTCTTTTCTAGACCATCTAAATCCATTACGATTTCTATGAGAATCCCGAGACGGAAATCTGGAATTTCTTCCCTTCGGCAGTGCAGCATCAGAAAAGGATGAAGTTGATATGCCGGTGCAGCACTGAGAATGACGAAAAACCTTCTCGACAGATCTTACGCCAGCCTCGGCAGCAGAGAGATTCATCCATCTCCTCTTCTCCGGCAAGTTCCATAAAGTTGCAGAGCTGTCGTTAAAATGACAACACTGCGGGTTGCTAAGTTCTGTAGAAATAGATTGGCTGGGTTTGGTGTTAAGAACAGAAACTGAAATCACGACTTTCTCAGATGTTTGGCTAATGGTGCGGGAATCAGAACCCTCACTCGCCAGTGAGGATTAATAATTAGTGAAGGATGATGGCAGCAACATGGTTAGAATTAGATGGTTTAATAAGGAAAATGTGGAACTGCATCAGTTAGGGTGCCATGAATAGGTGAAACTGCACAAGAATACAAGATAAGGGTACCACTATTAGAAATTTCATTGTCAATGCATCAAATTAAGTAAATGGAGTTTTGCACTAATTCTTATTTTTTTTGTAAGATTTTACATAATTCTGTGTTTTATTTTTCATTTACCCTCCACCCCTCCAGCATTAGATTAGATACACTTTCCTAGTATACCTGCATGCAACATTAAACTGTATTACCTTTTTTTTTTTTCCTTCTGGTATAGAAGTTTGTCTATTTTCAAAGTCTCACATTTTCTCTTTCCCCAGATTATCATATTTAATGGCCCAACATCGGCAAGATATTCTTCTCCTCTTTTAGCTACTGTATTCATTTGTTATTTTTAAAAAGTTAGAAATATCAAAGCTGCTATTAACTTGACTGATATTTCCAACTGTCCCCAAGAGGGAGGTGCAGGATTAAAGTCCCAAAATCCAATTGGGACATAGAGTGCATGTGTATTACTTTACAAAGAAAAAGTACCGAAATTCTTATTGGCTATCTTCATTAAAATGATAACATGATGAAGCATCAAAATCTTATTGGTTAATCCATGAACAGATCCTATATAAACACAACAGGTCTTGTGTACCAAATTCCTATTGTTAAATGCGAACGCATTGCAACTAATTCCCAAATTTCCTTGATCTTGAGACATATAATATCACTATAAATGTGAACCATAATTCCGACACTAGTAATTAGTATTTAGATAACATAGTAGAAGTAAGTGGATCAATTAGTAAAACAATTCTAAAGAAAAGTCATTATTGACGATCCAAGACCATACATATAGATAGAAATGCTATTTATTAAAATGCCTACACAATGAATGGTCAAAATTGCTTTATCATCTCTTATGAAGGTTAAAAAAAAATGTTTTGGAATATACAGTTCTTGATACTGTAGACAAATCAAAATAATTCTCTTGGCTAATTCCGTTACAGTTATTATAGTACTTGCAACTATTGATATGTAGAATTAAGGGATAACAGTTAAATGGTTGGTCTTGAAATACAAAGCTTACTTTAATATGACTGTCTTTTTGCTTTTCCTACCATGTAGAGCGCAAGGAACAGATAGAGAAAGCAGAGGAGAAAGAACGCTTGCAGAAAGAAAAAGAAGAGAAGGAGAAAAAAGAAGCTGCAGAAAGGAAAGAAAAAGAAGAGAAGGGAAAAGAGGAAGCTAAAGAAGCTAATTTAGATAAAACTAAAGCTGTGGGTGAAGTTGACAGTCAAGAAGGAAAATTAACAGAACTTACAAATGATGACAAAATTGAACAACGGGAGAAATCTCTTTCACATCAGGTTGGTCTGATTCTTGTTTAGTATTCATGCTTAAATTTAGTAACACGCACATATTTATGCAAACAAATTTTTATGTATATTTTCAAAAGCGATATGTGGCAGGATCAAATTGCACAAGATATGAGACAGTAACTCTTTCTACAATTCGTCTTTTATGACATTCATCATTGGATTGGATGTTCCTCTCATGCTTGCCATTTCTGCCAAATGTCAAGATATGAGAAGGACCCACTCTTCATGGACACTTCCTAACCAGTTTCTGAGGAAAAGGGAGACCTTTAGTTCCTCGCGAAAGCTACACATTAAACATTTCCCCAGGATCTAAGCCCTCCTATCTTCCCGTCTCTCTTCAGTCTCGATACGTTGAATGTGTCAGTTGAAGATGTCTGAATTACATTTAAGTCGTGAAATGTGCCACCACTATTACCTGTACGTAATGATGGCTTGTTTGGCATACACACATGGACCTTTGAAACCTCAAAATACCTGACAGCCGTTACCTAGGAGTTACCCAATCCTCCGCCACTATATGAAGGAGGCTAGATGTCATTAGACAAGGTAAATTGACCAATTCACCAACCTGTGCACCAACCAAAGCTTGGGCTGATCTACCTCGGTTGCTTTTCCTACATCACTTAGAATCCATATATATAATATTAAATGTTTTAACATTTTATATATATGGTGACGCATGGAGGGCTACGCCTCTTTGTATTTGGTGGTGCATTTGGCTTGAGAGAAACAGGAGATATTTTGAGGGAAAAGAGTCACCTATTACTGTTCTGAAATTCTCCATTGTTTCCACTCTTTTTTGTTGGGTTTCGGGTAGAGATTATAGATCTATTGAGGACATTGTAGATTTTTTGGCCTCCTCGAAGGCTTAGTGGTTTTTGCTTCTCGTGGTTCCTTTGGGATGCGCTCCCCTTTTGAGCGTTTTTATACAATTCTTAGTTATCAAAAAATATATATATATATATGTATAGTAATTCACTATAATTTTTTATAAAAAGAAAAATAAGACTTTTTCTTTTAATAATGAAAGAAATGATAAATCTTTCTAAGAAGAGGAGGCAAATCCCCACTAAGACAAAATTTGAGAAGTTCTATAATCAAATGCTAAACAAATTCAACATCCACTAAAACCGTAAACAAGCTCTAGAAAGAATTTAAATGACCTCTTATAGGGCCTAATGAAGATGCCCCTTGTTTAGTTAGTGACTTTGCTTTCTTGTGGATAGATTTAGGTATTCATCTAATCTCTGCATCTAAGGTTAAAGACTTGTCAAAACTCTCTCTCATTAGGTTATTGTATTGTCACACGGCAGTAGACTGATATCTAACCCGACCCACCAACATGTTAGAATTACCATTAGTCAAACATTAATGCTAGTCCTGGGGTAGATGCTCCCATGATACCTTCAGAAAGAGCTCGAAAACCAATTGATATTTTACCAGAGGATATAATATCTCCTTTGTGATCCCTTATGATTCTTCTAATTCCTAGTTCTCCGGAATTACCAAGAGAAAAGCCATCATTGTTTAGCTTAATCTAGCTTTTGAAGCACCAAGGACCATAGGTCCATATCTCATCTGTCCTTAACCAGGGTTTGTTAGTTTCTACCATATTTAATTGTGGCATGTTTTTATGGTCAACGGATGGATGGGTTGGTCATAAGATAACAATATGGAAAGCCTCTCTCTTAGCTTCATCTGGAATGTTTGGAAGGAATATAATACAATAACCTTTGAGGATATTTAATTAAATTAAGTGCATAAAATGAGTAATTATTTTGTAGTGTACAATAACACAGGGAAAGAAAAATTGTTTCGTTAATTTTGTAGAGTCTGTCCCCTGTTGCATTTTAAAACTTTTATTTTTGTATGGCTTGTACAAATGAAGTGTTCCTTCTTTGTAAAGGTTGCCACCTGTCACCCACTTTCCTCATTTGAGCAGAGGAAAAGAATAGAAATAAAAATACGCATACAAGTCCTTATCTTGCATCCCTCTTATGGATACCTCCTTACCGAAACAAAATGTATCAGATACCCTTGTCAGTGAGATTATCATTTGAGCCTTGTAAATGAACTTTTTTTAACGGCCCTGATCCTTGCCAACGAGAAACAAAAACATCACTATCAATTTGATAAACCCAGTAAACATGTCCTTCCAAAGTTGTAGAATCATGAAGAAGCATTGGCATGACATCTAGAAGTGAGGTTGCGGTTGAGGGTTTTATTTCTATGACTAACAATTAGAAAAATATGCCCAAAACAATATTGTTCACTAAATGGGAATAGAGAAGCAATTTAGAAATGTTTGGATAGAAAAATTCGATCTCTACAATTTGGGTGGTAAGACACCAACCTTTGAAAAAATCTATTGTTAGAAGAATGATGAATCACAATCTAGGTGAAGCCCAACTTACCTGTGAACAAGTGATAGAGAACAGTGGCAGCAACCTGTTGAAGTGTATAAAAGGCGTGGGAAAGAGGGTTCTAAGGCTCAAGCCTTAATTTGGCACATGTTAGATGAGTGGGGTCCACTAGGAGTCTTGCATAATTAGGGGGTTTGGTCAAATTACATAGTTATGGTAAATTGCATCAATTATGGTGAAATTGCATGGTTATGATAAATTGCATATTGTGGTAAATTGCATTAGTTTTTGTTACTTTTATTATGCTTAGAGTCAACCTATTGATTACCTCAATTATGGGGAAATCCTAGGGTCATGAGTTATTATAAAGGGTCAAGTGCAAAATACACCCCTATAGTATGCTTACAACACGTATCACACTCCTCATCTGCAAAAAATACCCCTAAAGTTTCAATTTGTGCGAATAGGTTCCTTCTGGCACATTTAAGGTAGAGTTTGCCTAAATTGCCCTTATATACACATTTTACATATTATTTAAAAATAGATATTTTGTGAAATGACGAACACATGAGGGGTGTGATACGTACTCTAAGCATACTATAGTAGTATTTTCTACACTTTATCCTAAAAATTATTGTTGTTTTGAATTAGAACACCCATTTTTTGCTATGTAAAGAATTTTATATATATATATATATATATATTTGTGAAAATTTAAAAAATTAATGTATATTATATATATATATATATATATTTGTGAAAATTTAAAAAATTAATTTATATTATATATATATATATATATATATAATGAATAAGTATCTTTAATTTAATTTTTTTATTATATATTTAATGAAAAATGATAACCATATTAAATTTTTATTGGGAATATTTTTTTCTTTTTTATAATTATAAAAAAAACTTAGGTTTTCATTCCATGTGATATAATCTCCATTAACTCGACAACTGTGAGAATAAATAATTTTTGTGAGATTTTTTATTTTTTTTTTTAATCTCTATTTGACAAGTAAAATAAATACATATATTAGAAATTTCTAATTTATGAGTGGCATTAACTCCTAGGAAATGTTTAACTCTCAACTCAAAGAGAGAGAATACATTGTTAGGGGAAATATATAGAGAGAAATTTTTTATTATTTTTTTTGGAAAGTTCAGAGAAAAATCCTTAAAAGTAGGTTAAATGTGCACATAACACCCCTATACTATGAGATTATTAGCATACTAACCCTCTTGAGCATTTTCAGAAAAGTAAAAGGGCAAAACGGGCATTACAACATTACTTTATGTCAGATTCTATTTGAGGGGTGTTTCCGCACAATGTTAAAAGAATAAAGGGGTTAGCACACTTTTTCAAATAGGGGTGAAAGTGCAACATGGAATATACATTAGGTGTGTTTTCTGCATTTGACCCTATTATAAAAGGATAATATGTCAAATTGGTGGGAGAGTGAAGGCATGAATAAAATGTCTTATGAAATTTCTTGGTGAGTGATTCATAAGATATGAGGGTGTCAGGCCTCCCTAGGTGTAATGCCTAGACCCGTTGTGTGATTCCAATCCTTCTTCTCTACTAACACATCTTGAACCATAGCTTTGTTTATCTGAATTTCCAGCCCAAACTCTTATTTGTTTTCAACTATTTGAGGCTGCTTATGTCCTACATCAACAAGTGTGATATATATATTTATTAAATTATGTTGGCCTTGAATTTAGAAATGGTATCCTGATTTTAAGATGGGCATATCCTCGTCCAGGCCTGTAAATAGTTCAACTCCCGATTTTAAGATCTTAGCCCAGGCTTGTAAACGGTTCTGCATCAATTTCTTAAGTTTTAAGATTGGTATCTCTGCATCCTCAAAAGTGTACGGGGATGTGTTTTGCTCCTAGATAGTTGTGGCATAAGACTTGAGGCAAAAGGTGATGCAGTCCACTTGAATTTCAGCATGTTTATCATTAGTTTTCCAACATTACACAACCTCATTAATTTGGATCAAGAGCCTACTTTATGTAGAAATAAAGCAATTATTTTTTAACCTTGATGGTGGGAGTTTATAAGGCCTTTTTCTTATTGAAGGTTGAGAATCAGGACTGTTGATTTTGTTTTAATAAATGTTACTTAAAAAAAAGGAATGTACTTTAAACTATTATAGAATTAACATGATGGTTGCAATTTCTCAGTTTGAATGAAGTGAAATCCGAATCTATTAATTTTCACATTCCTCTGTTTGTCACTCTGTTGCCTTTAGATGAGAGTAGTAGACACTCTTGTTGTGTAACTTATTAACTTCATCACATTCTATGAAATGTTCCATGTAATAGTGTTTCTTTCTATGTGAACATTTGGTGTTTGTGAGGATGATGGTTACGAATTTAACACCTTTCTGCTTATTACTCTGCAACATATGTGTCAATGACTCGATGCATTCCTAAATACCTGTAATGCCTATGTTACTGTGACCACTCAATACTATAACCTCTATCCTGTTGCATTGCAAATACTTGCCCCTTTTTCAGTTTTCTCATTTATAGCCTTCTGATAGGATGTGGCACAAGAAGACGGAAATTCAGTAGGTGAAGCTGCGCACATTGATACTTCTGAAAATGAACTCACTCCAAAGAATGGAGTGGAACAGGGAAATGAGGATTCTGGCAATGTATGTTTTTCTTCTAGTAACAAGATTCACTGAACTGGTCATTTCCTTACCTTAGACATTAGATCTTGACATGTTTTCGGATCCATATTTCTATCATGATACAGCAAGCTGCAAAGAAAGAGGAAGAGTCTCCTGTTGCATATGAAACTGGTGTTGACACTGGAATTGAGGTACCTCCTGATTATTCCATTAAACTGGTACTTCGTTTTTCTACGTAACTCCATTCTGTTTGACTCATGGTGTTATTTGATCACTTTATTGGTCGAATTGATCCGTGGTACAGTTCTGCCTCTTGAGAATGTTTTTAAACTAGTTACTTTATTTCTCTACGTAGTTCCATTCTGTTTAAGTTACTGTGTCATTTGATCACTTTAATGATAATACGCCTTGTGGTAGAATTCTGAAAGGTAATCTTTCCACCTAAGTTTGTTTGACAACTTTTTTATGATCCTCAAAACATAAGTTGAAACTAGAAAGAAAATTTAGAGAATATTGCACATCAGCCTGGTTCTATGGACCAAAGATGGTTAGTGCATTTAGTGGGTGTCGTAATTTCAATGCAGTCATGCATCTCCTCGAGAAAACCTGAAACAATACTTGCTGTTGGGCCTCGTACTGCATCAGGTTGTGGGCAGGTGATAATTGTACGTGGCTTAATGTGCCTCAGCAGCATTTGGGTGCTCACCGAAGTTTAAACCTTATTATCGACCCTGTTATTTCTGAAGTAATGTCACATTATTCATACTGTGTTTTACCAAATGAAATGAATCATATGAAAATTAGAAAAAAGAGTCATTATCCAGTGTGGTTTCTGTGAATGAAATTTGTTTGTCTTTTTTCTGAAATGAGATTGCAAGGAGAAGAATTATCAATTTGACATGTGATGGTTGAATCCTAAACAAACAAATTAGCCTGTGGTTCTTGAAATTGTTGAGTAGCAAAATTCACTAATTTCACTTGGTTTTTGTTTTTGACATAAATCAAAATATCTTCTCCATAAAAGCTCAATTGAGGTGTCGAACTTTATGGAGATCGTTAGGGAAAGAGAAAAGCTGTGAAGAAAGCAGAAAACTGTTGTAGTAAGACAACATCTGTATAACAATTCTAACACCTTAGTCAGCAAGGCCTTTCTTCTAGCATTTCTTAGATAAATGTGCTTGCTTACAATTAATAGGTTCACTGCCTATAGGTTAATAGTCAATGATGAATGCTGTTATTATATTCTAATAATCTGCAACC
>JAOTQH010263362.1:0-11109 GCA_025631255.1 Cornus kousa | reverse complement strand
CACATTTGCAAGGGAAACTTTTGTTTCTATAATTGAGACTAAATCTAGCTTTTTATCAGAGATTAATCTCTTTATCTCTGACTGCTTAGAGGGATGGTTCAACCCTCTGATATTCCATGTGGCAAAGGAGATCATTTAAAGGGTGGAGTAAAGAGAACTCCAGGATGTTTACACATCAATTCTGAGCTACTGCAGAGTTTCCTCCTCGCTTCCTTCTTCATGGTTCTGGCTGTAGGTTTCCCTTTGGTGCTAGAAGATGGATCACTGAGTGAAGACTGTGCTTGATTTGGGTTTTGCTGTTCCAATCTTTGTGCAATGAGTGAGGGGTTAGGAGTTGACAGCTTATGTGGTTTTTGTGGAGATGGGGATGTGATTTTGTGTTTCTGTGGTCGAACATCCCTCTTGCACTGGGGGAAGGTTAGTGGTGGAGGCATGGAAGTTGGTGGTTTAGTAGGGGAGGGAGATTTGTACTCTGAAAAGTTAAGTTTCCTGATGCATAGAGGAGAGTGATCAGTAGGTTGGTTGGAGAGGGATGGTGAATTTGAAACTGAGTTTTGCACCATTGTTTGATTTGAGGATGATGTTGGGGATGAAGTTGAGCTATGGTTAGATGATAACGGGGAGAATCGGTTGCTTGCAGCAGTGATTGGTCTAGGGGATGCTTGCTTTGGAGACGGAGAGTGACTTTCCTTGGGGGAGTGTGGTTGATTTATGTTGTTCAATGGTGAGAATTGGTTTTTAGTTGTCATATTTGGTGGCTGGGATGATGATTCTGGTAATGTGGCTGGTCTTTTGTTTTTCTTCCTAACTGTGATCCAATTGTTGTTGTGATGTATCTCAGCTGGGCTGTGGTCTTCCATAGCAGAGCTAATAGTGGTTGGGGGAAGTGGATTGGCGGGGTGAGTAGTAGGTTTGATGTGGTTAAGAGGGCAGGAGGCTTGGGAATGGTTGAGTTGGTTACATTTCAGACAAAACTTTGGTAGCCACTGGTATTCGATTCTAATAGATTCAAATTTGTTGTCTTCAACTTTGATTTGAACCTCTGATTGAAGTGGTTTGGAGAGATCAAGATTAACACATACTCTTGCAAATTTGAGCTTAGACCTTTCTTCAGTAGCTTCATCAGCATAAAGAGGTTCTCCAACTGTGCTGACAATGTGGCTTAGACCTTTGGCTGTCCAAAATTTTTGAGGGATGTTGTAAAATTTTATCCATACAGGAATGCATCCAATGTTGTGTTGCTGAGATTGAGATTGTTGATTCCATTTCATGAGTGAGAATGGGTGCCCTGCAATTGACCATGGACCCTTTGAAAGTACACTGTCAGCCTCAGAAGTAGAGCTGAACCTAAAGATGAAAGAGTTATTATCACCAATAATTGTATGTGTGAGCCCGAGAGGTTTCCATAGTTTTTCAGCAGCAAGTTTAATAACCTTGAATGGGATACGTTTATGCGTAGAGATCCCAACAATGTGGTATGAGGCCCAGAAGTTAATTCCTTCCTCTACAACTTCTTTTGGTGGGTCAATGTACGTAGAAGAGGGAGGTGGTGGTAGGTAGTCAAGGCTCATTTTGTTGGTTTGTTTGACCACCTCAGTCCAAGGTTTTATCTGCCGGTTAATGACTTGTTGCTTGTGGGGGGCAGATGTATTGGTTGTTGTGTTGTCAGATATGTGTTGAATTAGGTTGGAGAGGGGGGGTGGTGGGGCCAATGTTGTTTGTGGGGAGTTTGGCTGAAAGCATAGAATTGGCAGATTTGTAGTGGTTGTGATGGGGATGGTTGAAAAACAGTCTGCACTTTTACTTTTTTGGATGGGTTGTGAAGAGGATGATGTATGGGCCTGCAGAGGGGGATTGACCAAAGGTAATGAATCTAAATTTGAATTTGAATTTGAAATCGTACCTGTTCCCTCTTTGATTGGTTGTGGATCACCTGTGGTGGTGGTAGTGGTGGTGGCCGGTGGTGGTTGATCAATGGCTGGTGGTGGTTGATCAGTGGCTGGTATTTGAGCAAGATACTGCTTTGGTGTTTTGAGCTCAGCCAGCTCACTTCTCAACTCAGAGATAGTCTTCTTGAGAGTATTGTACATGTCCATGGCTCTTCTGAGGTTTTCCTCTTTCCATTCGAGTTGCTCTTGCAACCTATCAATTTGGTGCGCTGGGGAGGAGTAGAGAAGAGGGTTGAAGTTCCTAGGTAAGACAAGGTTGACAGGAGGAGATTTAGGAGAGGATTGGAGCATATGATGTGAAGGTGTAGTGGAGGTAGTGGTAGTGATGCAGCGTGTGTTATTTGCAGGAATCCTTATCGGGTTAATGGTAGATTTAGGGAAATGAATGTGTGGCTGACCAGAGAGTGAGGATGGGATTGGTGGGTGATAGATTTGTGTAAGTAAGGTATTAGTGGGGGGTTTTTTAAGTAAGGTTTTTTGGTTAATCGGCTTGGGAGATTTCTGCTGATGATGGATGGGAGATATTCTGTGTTTGTTATTGTTAAGTGGGATGTTATTTGGTGAGGTAGCAACATTAAAGGTGGGTCGTTTTAGTGGTTTGAAAGGTGGTTTGAGGTGATTGGCAATGCGGTTGGTCGTTGATGGAGGTTTCAGGTGGATTGAAGCTTTTGGTTTGAAGAGAGGCTTTTGGTTCGCTGCTTCCTTCATCTTCCTTTGACAGGCTACTTAATGTTGTGAAACAAGGTGGTGTGAACTTCTCTTATTTATCCATATCCATATATCTTGCTATTGCAATGTTTAATATAAAAAGTGCAATCTTGTAATTTTGATCCAAAACATAGCATAAAAGTTCCTCATAATGTGTATAGATATGGCTCTGCAATTTGGGTTATTGGCTGAAATTGTACAAATTAGTTTCCTGTTTCGTTTTAGGAAAACTAAAATTTGGGAAAGAAATTGTGTCTCAGAATGTATCTATTTTAGAGTTGAGATTAATTTGGTAATTCTTTATAGGCAAGTGGTATAATTATTGTCTAAAAAGAAATTAAGTTTTGAAGACTATACAAAATATAAATCGAGATGGCATTGGGTCGAGAGAGAAAAAAAAGTAATTGTCCAGAAAAAGTGAGTTGTATTTGTTAGAAAATAAAAAGTGTGTAATAAAAATTTGAGTCAGAGGTCGCTCTCTCCCCTTATTGGTGATTGAACTATCTGTGAGTTTTCACAATCATTCTGAAGGTTACTCTGTTTATTCTTAAAGTTATTGTTTGCATAATTTCTTCACACGTTTGTTAAATTGCCCCCAAATTTTCACAGACGTATGTATATATATATATTAGGTGTGTGATTTAGTTCCTAGTTTATTTTAATTTGAATTTTTTTTTTTTTTTTTTCAATTCTTACACAAACAATAACAATTGAATCCATATACGTAGGTGGGCTATTAGTTTAAGATCCCGAAACTGAACTTTAAAATCTAACATGTTGAAATACTAGTGAACTCAAATGAAAAAAAAACAAAGAAATTTGGAATTCATGTTAAGAAATTGAAAAACTGATTTACATTGGAATTGTTCACTCTTTGATCACACTTAGTTTTTGGTTCTTTTGGATTAATATCCTAATTCTTACTGGTTTGGTTGCGAGAAAATGAGGGAAGGGAGACGAAACCCTTTGAGGATTAATTTCTGATTTGCCCTTTGAGGAAACCCTTTCAGTGTTTCTTATACTTGGTACTCGAATACACAAAGAAACTTTGACCGCTTATGGAATGATAATTGGTAGATTATGAGTGTCCATCATTTTGGTAGATTAAAGTGTCCATCATTTTAGTTAGTTGTTTTGTTATTGAGAATTTTTTACAAGGTACCAAATTATATTATTCGATCAATTATAATTTATTTATTTGGGTGTCGTATTGTGGTCAAGACCAAAGGCGGATCCAGGATTGTTGATTGGGAAGGGCTAATTTTGGATTGGGATAAATTTGGGGGGGATAATTTTTTTTTTTTTTGGGCTGGGCTAAATTAGTAAACTAATTTTTTTTTTTTTTTTTTTTTTTTTTTTTGGGTGGGCTAAAGCCCACCTTCGCCCACCCCTCCGTCCGCCTTTGGCCAAGATTATGTAATCCCGGATCATATAATAATTTCTTGTTGCTTTTTATATTCTTAATTTTATTAGAAAAAACACATTTACCACTAAATGGTAGTAATATAAAAACTACTGTACTTTTTTCAATATGAATATACCACTGTACTTTTTTCAATATGAATATACCAGATTTTATACTGGTTAATCATAATATTGATGGAAAAAAAAAAAAAAAAAAATCATTACTTGGAGATTTCAAGCTGGATTGGGTTTGAGATTTTATGGAACGAGCTTGGTTTGGTAATTGAATGAGCATAGATCTCGCTCAGACTAGGTCAGCCAAATGGACCAAAATAATTTCCAAAGCCCGCCCAAAAAACAAGCCCAGTTATTGAATGAGCATGGATCTCATACTTGAAGTTCGGGTCAATGGGTTGGATGCAGATTATCCCGCCCATTTGAGATCCAAACTCATTTATGACCCGTCCAATTATGACCATCTCAAAATCAGTTCAAATAATTATCACTTGAAAATATGTTCTATTAAAAATGAAATAAAATTTTACTTTAAAAAAGTACTAAAAAACATATACACACACATACACGCCAGTGGTTCCCAACTTGGTGTCCAAGCCAATATCACTTATTATATTCACAAAAAGTTGGAAACTTGGATGAGTAATCTGCTTTTTCGCTGTTTCTAATCTCTCGTGTGTCAATCGGAGCTCACTCTCTCTCGATCGGTGATTGAAATCGACAACTATCAGTAAGTTTTCGCAATCATTCTTACGGTTATTGTGTGCCTAATTTCTTCAGTGGCCTCACACGTTTGATAAATTGCCCCCAAATTTTCACAGGCATGTGTGTGTGTGTATATATATATATTAGGTATGTGTTTCAGTACCTTGTTTATTTTTAATTTTTTTTTTCCAATTTTTATGCAAACAATAGCAATTGAATCCATATACACAGGTGGGCTGTGTTTAACATCCCGAAACTGAACTTTGAAATAAACATGTTGAAATATTAATGAACTCAAATGAAGAAAAGACAAAAAATTGGAATCCATGTTAAGAAATAGAAAAACTGATTTACATTGGAATTGTTCAGTCTTTGATCACACTTTGTTATTGGTTCTTTTGGGTTAATTTCCTAATTTTTACTGATTTGGTTGCGAGAAAATGAGGGAAGGGAGAGGAAACCTTTGAGGAATAATTTCTGATTTGACAATTTGCTCACCTAATGCGACCATTTTACATGGTTGGGCTGACTATTTTATTTTTTTCCTTTTTATTTCAAGAAAGCTATGTGCAAAAAAATTGTAAAAGATCAAAATTCTGTTTTCTTTTCTTGTCAATTTGTTTCTTAACCATCCACTGACAGGCAAGATAAATTTTACCTAAAAAGCCCTGTCCTGTATTGAGCTGAACTCAAAAACCATTAGCTCCAACTCTCGAGGTAGAGTTCTATGCCGATAAAAATCAAACAGAATGGAAATTTTGCCACCAAATTGTGATACTCCTGTAAGGTTTTTGTTTATTGTGGTTATTATATTCTAATGAAATTATAATGGATTTGGAGGCTGCCTAGATGTTTATGCATAATGCCAACTAATAGAACCATCGTCTGTGCCTGCCTACACTGTAGTTTTCTATTAAGTGATTGTTTTTTTCCCATTAAAATTTTGGCTACTTTTTGTCAGAAATTGAGTTTTTTTTTAGCTTGACGTCCTGTGCTGTGTGAGAATCGAGAAATATTAAATGTTGCATTTCATTTCTCTGAGCATATTGAGAACATTGAATCCTCTAAAATGAAGGAGTACACACTTGGATCATCACAATTAAGATGTTTCGAATTATAATGGGACCGATTTCTTTTTTGCCATCAATTTCCCAATTGATTTAGTTATGGTAATCTTATAGAACATTGAATGAATAGCAATTTTTGTATACAAGGTAATGGTTTCAATGTAGAGTACAAACTATAGCAATTTTTGTATACAAACTATAGATTTATATTTATGTATTCTCTATGTTTGTTTCTTTGCACTTCGAGAGTGACAATCCCAAGTAGATGGGAAAAAGGCTTGGTTGGTGGTGGTGGTGTTGTTGTACTTCAAGAGCAGTCCAATAATCTGTGCACATTCAAACTAACTTCCAAACTCTGGAATCTATACAAACCTTGACATAGGAATCACCCCCACGTTGTAATGATAAACAATATATAAAGTTTAGTCATTTTCTATGTGCACGTATCCTCTTCTGAAAGTCACGGTTTATAAAGTTTATTCATGTCTCTATGCACATACCTTCATATAAAATTTTGGTGTAGTGGTGGTAAATTTTCATCCTTCAGTGGGTTTACTAAAAGTGGCAGGTGGTAGTTAGTAGTTACTCTTCATTATGAACCACTAATATATAGCATTGGCGATGTTTGTCATATTCTTTGTGTTGGTTCATGTATACCATATTGGTTTCTGGGAGACACCAGTTTAATACCTGCAGATGCTGAAAAATCATAGTGCTTATGAACATTCTTGTGGTGCTAAAAGTTAACTGAAGCATAATTCACTAATTGTTCCATTGATTTAGCTGCACAAGATTTTCATATCTACTCACTCATACCTTGTGGTCGAACCTTTGCATTCCATCAATGGATTTAAATGCTACTGAGAGTACTTTGAGAATTTTTTTCTCTAAGCATTTTGATTTCCATAATAGAAGAAAAAAGCACTTTAATTACAATGGTGAACAAGAAAATGGTCTAAAAATACAATACACACACACACACACACACATATTATATGGTCAGGAGAGCTGGCTGTGGACAAATATCAGCAGCCAACTATTGAAGTATAATAGATTTTGAAGCACTGTTAGTTTTTCTTAGCCTCCATATTGATGTTAATTGTTTTGAAATTAAATATATGTTTCGCATCTTTTTCTTATTCCTTCCATAAGATGATGAATTGTCAATGTCTATCTCATTCCTTTCTCTGGATTAATATATTATTATTTTTACCGTGATATTAGATGTCTCGAAGGTACGATAGCCGAACGACGATCTTCTCCCCAGAAGGTCGTCTCTACCAGGTTGAGTATGCAATGGAAGCCATTGGAAACGCAGGGACTGCAATTGGGATATTGTCGAAAGACGGGGTTGTCTTGGTTGGTGAAAAGAAAGTCACTTCTAAACTCCTTCAGACCTCAACATCAACCGAGAAGATGTACAAGATTGATGACCATGTAGCATGTGCTGTGGCAGGAATTATGTCTGATGCCAACATTCTTATTAACACAGCCAGGGTCCAAGCTCAGCGCTATACTTACGCTTACCAAGAACCAATGCCTGTTGAACAGCTAGTTCAATCTCTATGTGACACCAAGCAAGGCTACACACAATTTGGTGGGCTCCGCCCCTTTGGTGTTTCTTTTCTGTTTGCAGGCTGGGATAAAAATTTTGGCTTCCAGCTTTACATGAGTGATCCAAGTGGAAATTATGGTGGTTGGAAGGCTGCAGCAGTTGGAGGAAATAACCAGGCAGCACAATCAATGCTTAAGCAGGACTACAAGGATGACATAACAAGGGAAGATGCAGTGCAGCTTGCACTGAAAGTGCTCAGTAGGACCATGGACAGCACTAATCTTACTTCGGATAAGCTTGAACTTGCTGAAATATACCTCTCTGCCGGGAAAGTAAAGTACCAGGTGCACTCGCCTGAGTCCGTGAGTAAGTTGCTAGTGAAGTTTGGATTGAGCCAACCTCCTGCCGAGGATGCTTAGGTGCCTGCATTTTGATTGAGATTTGAGTTTCAGTATTGATATGTCTTTTAATGAAATCCTTATCTCTGAAATACTTGATTTATATTGAAATATCTGTCTTGTTAATGTAATGGATCTCAGTTTTATAAGCTTGGTGAAGTTCGATGAGTATATCTAACTCAGGAATTGCAGTGGAAACTTCTTTCCCGGAAGTTCTCCTATTCATTTTTCAGCATAATTTGGTTATTTTTATTTCTGTTTGCAATACATTCATGTGGTCGAAGCAAAAATACTACTCTTTCAACTTCTTTTTTAATTGAAATCTTGTACAACCGACTGTCATGAACCTGCGTGGCACCCTTTGACGTCTCCTGTGTGGATGGGAATGACGAGAGAAACACCCCGGTGGTGGAGGATAGATTATTTTGTGGTTCCACTTAGTTTATTTTGAGCTTTTCACTCGGTTTATTTTGATCTTTCTGCATCGATGATGAATTAGCATTTGTGTAACTTTTCAGGGATGAATGAAGGATATCAGAAGAATGTTTACAGCATTTCCCCCCCTAAACCAGTTTAATAGTTATGATTTTTCATGCAAGTAGCATACATCTGCATTTAGGTTCTGTGTATTCATGAATTATAGTAGGGATATACTCGGTTTAAACCTCTGAAGACTACTGCTTTTTTCCTTCTCCTAGCTACGTTGAATCTATCATTTTTCAACTTACCTTGTTTCTGGGATTATGTAATGCAATTGTTGTCAATGCATAGTATTGTGTTAATCCGATGGTTGAATCGCTCTTGCATGGTGCACCTAGTTGAATAATGTTGGTCAAATGGTGCACCTAGTTTCAGAGAAATTGAATCTGAACCTTTGCAGCCATGATGGAATGCCATTTTTCTTTTGTCCTTAAACTGGTGGTACAAGCAGCCCTGTGAAAAATTAGTAAATAGTTATGGATTAAGTCACACAATTTTTCTAAATGGGTGTCGCTTTCATGCTCCTCGCATACTTTTGCTCCCTCTCATTATATGAGATTTAGATTTTGCTGCTTTTACGCTTCACTTGCTCTTGCTCTTACTTCTACTCCATGTGACCTAGGTTATGGATGTATTCCTTCTTGCTGCAGCAAATACTACTACTTAGGTAAAAACTTCCCATGCTTTTCTCAAGTTCTAATGTACCATTCTTAAGACTCCCTTTTCTAGGTTCCATAGTAAAATCAGAATATTTTAAATGTGAAGTCAACATTATTTTGTTATATTTGAAAATTTTTCATTCTATTGTTTGAGGAATGATCAAGAAAATGATTATACAATGATCTTTCTTAGTTTCTTATTCTTGGTACCTTGAATACACAAATAAAATGCACGTTGAAATAAATGTCTTTCATTTTAGTTAGTTGTCATTAAACAATTGTGTTATTGAGAATTTTTTTTACATGGTCCCAAACTACATGATTCCGACCCATCACAACTCATTTACTTGTGTGTTATGTTGTGATTGGCCGAGACCATGTAATCCCAGACCATATAATAATTTCTCGTTACTTCTCAGTTTCTAATTTTATTAGAAAAAGCACATTTACCACTAAATTGTAGTAATATAAAAACTACTTGTGTCATTATGTTTTACCAGACTTATACCGGTTAATCATAATATTGATATAAAATAAAATAATTACAAGGAGATTTCAGGCTGGATTGGGCTTGAAATTTTATGGAATGGGCTAGGTTTGGTAATTGAACGAGCATAGGTCTCGTCATTTATGTGTTGGGAGGATATTGTGGTTCTCACTTTGAATTCCCCAAAAGCTTCTGTAATTGCCATGATTTCAATTTCACCTTTGCAAATTTGTAAACACAAAGTAGTTACAGGTAGGGGTGGTAATTATGTCTAAACTCATCAAACGACACTTGCCCACTAAAATTAAATTATTAGGTGAGTGATTTAAATGAGTGGGTCAATTAATGGGTAAACGATAGATACTCATTACAATTCACAGGTCAATTGTGGTTATATCTATTTATCCCGATTCTGATTATTGGATCCGAGATGAACTCACATGATTGCTCAATACCTGAATTATTTGTGACTTTCCAAAGTTCGGGTCATTGGGTTGGATGCAGATTATCCTGCCCATTTGATTTCCAAACTCATTTATGACCCGCGGCAAATGGGTTGTTAGTGGATTTATGACCTATTCATGATCAGCCCATTTATGACCAGCCCAAAACCTGTCTAAACCTATCCAATTGTCACCCCTAGTTACAATAAATACAATGGGTAGTGTGGAACCTAATAAATACTGTACACCAAGCCTACTCCACAAATTAATAATACTCCACAATTCTTTACACAATTCTGAAAGCTTTAGAACTCCACATTCCCATACCATGCCAACGTTCTTCGATGCTTGGGTGTCGTTTACGTCATGTAACCTCCTTGCAATTAGACGGGACGTGACAGGTTCTTAATTTTCTAATTTTTTAAAATCTTGTTGGGCAAATGAGTAGAAAAAGAGAGGTGTTTTTTTTTTTTTTTTTTTTTGTAATTTGAAATTTTTTTTTGAGGTCTTTTGCGAATTTTGAAAATATGCAGTGGGGGAAATTTTAAAATGATCAAAAATTATATATACAAAATGCAAACGGTATAAATTTCTAGTGGGGCAACTGCCCCCACTGGCCAAAGGTGGCTCCCCCACTGACACATGAACAAAACTTCCCAAAATAAGCACTTGACAAGCTAACATTGTAGACCTCCATTAGGCCATCTATACCAGCTTCTTCGGATTTTGGCTCTCAAAAAATGCCACATCAGTTTTTTCAAGAGTCACGTCAGCAGCTTACGCTCTCCAAAAACATGCACTCCATTAGGCTCTCCGAATTTTTGCTCTCCAGAAATAATAATAATAAAAAATAAAAAATAATAATAATAATAATAATTAATAAAGTGTGACATTTAATAATAATAATAATAATAATAATAATAATAATAATAATAATAATAATAATAATTATTATTATTATAACTTTTCCGAAACGGCTATATTCGTAACGACTATATTTTTAATTGCTATATTTGCAAAAGTTATATTTTCTCAACGGCAATATTTTTCAATCAGACAATATTTTTGCAAATTATTGAAAAAACTACGATTGATATTAGAAATTGAAACAATACATTATCCATTATTTTTTAAAAAAAAAACACAAATTAAACAAAACAATTAAAAATAACTTAAATAATACAATATCTTAAATTGGAATAAGAAAATAAATAAACCAAGGATTACAAAATCCTATGG